>BOPP01000073.1:3424265-3449396 GCA_017312745.1 Gryllus bimaculatus | reverse complement strand
AGCGAGTTCTGGCAGCGACCTATTCGACCACTGACCCGTAAATCAAACACTTCACGTGCTTCAAATTAATTAAAGAGTTTTTATAGGGGGGCGCGCCGCCACACCGACTGGATGCGTGCACGCCAGTCACCCATCAAAGCGGCTGAATGTGGACGAGCCTAATTAAAGGATCCGTCCCTTCTCCCGAGCACGGGGGGGGGCGAGGGGGGAGGCAAAACCCAGCGACGCACGTCGCGGTGGTGCGGGTACGCGGGCGGTACGCACCGCGAGGTGTGAGAGCGTGTGCAAACTTGCCATCCCTTCTCGCTCCCACGGGATGTCCGCCGCGCACGATTTCGAAGGAGATAACAAAAGGGAATCATTTTCATGCTAGTTTTACCGCGAAATTTTACTTTAGACAAGTCATTGTTTATTGATGTTATAGGTACACCTCACCACCAATACGTCAAAGTATTTAATGATTTTGACAATAAATAAATCAAATTAAATCGAAGTTAAGAAAGGGGACGCCATACCTTCAAAAAGGTCAAGTTATGTTGCAGATATTCATTAAATCAATTGTACACTCTGACAAGAAGTTTTGAAACCTATTCACCATAAAAGGATTCACGTTTATATTGACAAAAGTGTAACAATATCTGAAGCTATTCCACATACTACCAGATTTATACTGCAGATAAGTTCAATGATGGTCCTGCAACGGTCATTGGCTATAATAAACCTGACAGATAACTCGTCAAGGTAGAGGACCAGGAAATCGTAACATGATGGCATTTTGAGCGACTGCTGTGTTAAGCTGATTTTTAAAAACATTTTAAGCCTTCGATGAGAGCTAAAGCTCCGCACATATTGGCAACGCCATCATCATACGTCTGGCCCGAAACATATCAATGGGTGAATATATTTTATTTAATATGTCCTTTACGTTTATACGCAAAACAACTAGTGGTCTGAAGAATATTAACGTGGATGTGTAAAGTCCAGACGAAATGATTTCCAAAATGTAGCGAGAGAGAGAGAGAGAGAGAGAGAGAGAGAGAGAGAGAGAGAGAGAGAGATATTAAAAGAAAGAGGAACAGAATAAATTCAACCTCACAGAGAAAAGAAGGAGACAGAGAGAAAATGAGAGAATAAGAAAAACTGAACATAGGTCCGAATATAGACAAAGAGGTAATGGAAAAGGAGAAAAATGACAGAATTACAAGGGCGATTCCTGTAATACTTAAAGAAAGACTTTTCAAAATTAAGGGAATACATTGCTTTTAAACTGAATTTATTGTTTCTTTTAATTACCATTATTGAAAACATTGCTTTTAATTACCTAATATATTTCAAGGAACAAACTGTTTGAAAATATACATAGCAATAATGTACCTAATAATATTTCTACTACAGCAACGATCTCTACTAAAAATATTATGAATTTAAACACGCTGCAAATATTTTAAATATAAAACTGTAAAACCAATTGCTATTAAAGTAAATTAAAGGAAATTCACAAATTGTGTGTGATAATTATTTTTGTATTAGAAATAAACCAAATAATTTTTAAACTTGTGTTTTTTAGCAAATAATAGGCTGAGATTTGATGTAATTTATTGTCGCGAGAAAAACAAAAACACAAAAAAAAACAGTAAAAACTTTACATGACTTATGGGTGAGAATATAAACCTGCGTAAGTTTTCGTTATCTCGAGCACCTTCCCCGACCGTTTGCTATAGTACTTAAGTGATGAATAAAAGTATTAACAAAGTGAATATATCAACATTTGGAAACAAATTTTCGCTCTCATGTTATAAAAAACGTAAGGCACCGGTAAATGAACTACACATTTAGTACGTTAGTTATTAACGATATTAGTACGTTTAACAAAATAATAGTACGTTTATTACGTACGTTTTACGTATTTTATTATCACGTACAATATATTAGTACGTTTAACAAAATAACAGCCCACATTCCAAGCTCTACTCTTGCGACAACTAGCGAAAGAAAAGCTGAACAAAACGCGTGCCTAATGAAGCTACAGGCTGTGAAGGAAGATGGTTGGAGGGTGGGTGCTTGGGCACACTGACGATGTGTGTGTGTGTGTGTGGAGAAGGTGGACGAATGAGAGCAAAAGGAGAATGAAAAATACAAAGGAAGGATGAAAGTACGAGATCGTCATGGACATGGGAATACGCAGGTGGAGTTCCGAGCGCATACATTGCGATCGTGGAAAAATTGCGGGTCATTTGCGTTTTTATTCACATTTGAACAGTACGATTCTGGGAAAACAATGATTGTGCGAGGAAACGTGAAAAGTATGGAAAATGTGTGTGTAGAAAATAAAATTAACAAACATAGCTATCAGGGTTAGAAAATTGTTGAAAAATTATAAAGCTTCTGAGAGGAGAAAGTAAGACAACACAGAAGTCTGTGCAATGAAATTGATTCACAGTAGATATTGAAGACAAAACAGAAGACGAAGACATAATTGAAGCGCTTGGATGTAGTTTTGGAAATCTGAGATTTTCGCAAAATTAAGGATGTTGGCTCCAATGAAGAAGAGGCAGCCACTCTTATTATTCCAAGGGGTATCGAAAAGAGACCACAAATGGCAACGCTAATTCAGGCTCAGTTATGGCTTGTATAGGTCGTTTCTGATGAACAGTGGACTTACATTGTATTATCCAATGTAACGTGAGTAGGCTGATAACAATATTTACAGGGAAACAGTCTCAATTGTTAATAACGTAAGTATAGACTAGGGAAGAAAGTTCCATATATACAAACCCTGGAAAGAAATAAAGCAGAGATAAACGTTTGGTAAAGTTGAATTTACTTGAATATGATACTGGTATGATTAAATCAAAGCAGAAAAGAAAATGGGATCAGAAATAAGGAAAAAGAGTAATAAACATTTGTATTCCGTAAACAGACTGACCATTGTATCATTTTTCTTTTATTAAAATTCTTTAACATAAAATACAACACAAAATAAGCAACAATAAGAAAACGACTGGCATGTCTCACTTTAAAATGACGTAATTCGGGTCACGGGGACAATCCACTTTCGGAACCAATAACGCAATTAGCCGCCGCTACAGCCCCGAATCCTCAAGGTCGACCACCTACGGAGCCAACACGGGCAGGTACACACACTCGAAGCTAGCATTAACAATCGCGGGTTCCCTCAGACGCGCGTCACCGCGGTCTAAGCGAGGGCTCGGCGGAGCAGCGGGAACATACGCAGCCGAAGCGACGGGGCGAACCTGAGGAGCAGGCGGGCGGTAGCTTTGTGGCATGTCTCCGCAGCGGTATTCGCGGAATGGAACACAGAATTGATTCAAAATTTACTACGTAACGTCTAAAAGTGGCCGGCCTGGATAGCCGAGGTCGTTAAGGCTGAATGGCCGGGACTACCTCGGGTCGACGGGTCGCAGGATCGAATCCTGCCCCGTGCATGGATGTCTGTGGTTGTTCATGTTGTTCTTAAGTGTTCGACTTACAGTTACCCCCATGTTAAAAATCTCGGAGGTCGCCATATGACCAAACATTTAAAAAGCCACATTAAATAAATAAACTTCACAAAATGTCTTAAAGTCTACAGTCCGGATGGCCGAGATCTTAAGGCAGTAATGACGTAGCGATCTCTGAGCGAAGGATCGCGGGTTCGATTGTATTGTGTTCGTCCTTTCACACCCCTATCATCATCATATAGTGTCATCCTCATAGTGTCTATACCGTTACTGGCAATAGTGGTCGCTAACGGCTTAGAAGTTGATGCGTCAAAAAAAATGAAGAAAAGAACTTTCCTGTATCAGGGATAGGGACGTGCAAAAGTGTGGTAAAAAATCATCATCCGAAAGTGAAACAGCATTATCCTTTAATTTGAAGAAAATAAATATATTATTATTTACGGGCTTTAGTGTGGTAATAGGACACATTTGTCTGAATAACTAATAAATTGCTTTCTCAGGAGATAAATCATATTTATTTGTTAAATGTATTTATAAATACAATTCACATTAAGTACTAACATCAATATCGATCATTCCTCGACAAACCACATTGACCGTCTGCACGAGAGTTCCTCCCTGCATTCACTCTCTGCTTTTTCCATACAAAAAGATAGTTTAAGGTGGTCTGAAGATTAACAGTGTTAATGTGTTTGCTTTGGAGAGGACATTTATCTTCCACGCTATTCCATAATTGTATGGCACAAACGAAATAATGGTCACGCACAGTGATTTGCTAATAAATTCAATGTTCCAGATTTTCACTCTTACTTCGCTTTTTTCCCTTCCAGAAATAATTGAGGTATACTATTAACAAAGGCACCTCACGCAACTTTAACACCTACGACGGTCGGCAATAGAAACCACGCAATCGATCAGGCTTTCAAGCCAAAGTGCTGGAGACCTATAATTACGCAAGCCGAGACCATGGAGGTGAATGGACGATAGAGTGCACGTTTCTGTGCTCGGAAATGGAGATGCTTTCCTGTGAAATAATATCGTTTTCCGAAAAACTTCCAAGTTAATGTAATTATTCCCAGACATAAAATCAAAACCAAAACCGTTCTTTTTCATAAAAAATATTGTTGAAATAGCCAAAAGAAAAGGTTCTTCATAGTTTTCTAGCATCTTTATAGTTGTTACACTGAGTTCACGTTTCGAGAAGTAGCTTACAGTAACATTTTTAGTGCATTGGGGTAACTTCCTATAATTAAAATTAGAGTTGTTTAGTTGAATTGCATAATGATGTGTTCAAAACTGCGATTCAGGAATAGCGCCTTTCGCCATAGTAGCGAACGTGATATAGGTACGTAAACTAGAGATGCTACTACAGCACATTGTTTCTTGAGTTATTTGTAACTTCAACAGTTTTGGAAAGTCATATAGTTCAGTGAAACTGAAACTTTAACCATTTTTAAGCGTTTTTTGCAGTATCCGAGGTAGAAAAAATAGCAAATTTGAAGCCGTTTTTGACAAAAAAACAACAACACAGCAATGACGAAGTGAATGACAGAAATGGAGTGAACGGAATAGTAGCAGTGATGGTGCTGTGACAAACAAGGGTGATGATGAAGTTGAAGATCAGATGGGAAGATTTCTGTGGTTTCTCCTATAAACACCACGCGATTGCTGAAGTTGTACTTTAAATAAATGGGTTACGAACCACACGTGAACTCTCTTTTCTTTTACTTGTTCAATCTTCATCTCTTAAGTATACACACCAGCACGTACATGCTTTACAATACTACACATGCCAGAAGGCCAGAGAGGAGCTTAATGCCTCTTTCCGCTGAGAAGGTGCCACCCTGGTGGGAGAAACCTGGGTGGGGAAAATCCCATAAAACGACATGCAGGTCAGCGCCGAATTTCAGCATCTCGCGGAGGAATAACACAGTCAGAGGAATAACATAGCAGTTGACGAGACCGGAATCACAACATAATCAATCATTGAAGATAGTAAGTGCTACTGATTGAAAAGGGGACTGAATGGGAGGAGGAGGGAGAAAAGCGTGACATGGTTGGGCGTACGGGAGGAAACGTACGTGACCACGAGGAAAGTGGAAATGCCAAGGGCGCTGGGCGAGTTTGGGCGTGGCGTGGCTGCGCGTGGCAGCGGCGGTGGCGCAGGCGGGCGGCGCCGGACTGCGAGGGAAGTGCCCAGGGCGGTGTATCGACCAGCGCCGCCCGCCGCGGCCCCTGTGATGGATGTGGGACGGCGGCTGCGTATAATGCACCGCAGCTTATTACCGCGCCGCCCCCCCGTCCTCCTCACTCGCCGCACCAGCGCTGCGAGGACGACGCTTTGGCCGCCGCGCTGGGCCGCGCGCCTCTGCCTCGCCGGGCCCTCGCCGCCGGTGGCTGCGAAGGCGGTGTGGTGGGGGAAAGAGTAGTGGGGCGAGGGCAGAGGAATCCGAGGGAGCACCCAGCTTCGCGCGAGGGCGTGGCCTCGCGCGGAAAAATATCCCTCCGCATTGCCACTTTCCGCGAGTAAAAGAGACGATTTCTGCGTGGGGAGCGCTGAACTCTCCAAGACGGGCGCTCAGCGACCTCGGCGGCAACCCCCTCCGCTTTGCGGCGACGCTTTGCAGCGCCCCACTGACGTCATTTGCTCGCCAGCCTGCTCGAGGCCCAGGCTGCATTCCCTCCGACAGTTGGGAGCGCGGGAACCCTGGCTTTTGTTGCACAAGCGCAGCGGTCTCGTGTCGACCCACGCGTTTTTTGCGACACCTAGACGTTTGTTGCACAACTCTCGCCTGTCGGTTGGAACAACCTCACGTCTTTTGAACTCCGCGTCGGTTGGAAAACAACGCTCACGCTGCGTTGGAACAACCTCACGCTGTCGGGAAACTCGCTCGTGGAACAACCTTACTCGTTTGGTACAACTCCAGGCGTTTGGTTGCAAGAACCCGCGACGTGTGATTAACTCTAAGGAGTTGCGTTCTAGTAGCAATTTCCGGTTCCAACTCTCCAGGAGTTTCGGCGAGTTCCTTTCTCAGAGCTCCTGCGAAGTGATCAGAACTACAGCCTCTGTCTCATCGCGTACTCATCTCGACCTATTAGCATGCTCCTGTCCATCTTAGGCGCCACTCGCTGAGTTCCATTATGTTCTCGAGCAACATCTGGCTTATCCATACCGCGTTGTTCAATTAACACATCAAGTTCGTCCATGTCAAGTAGTTGGATTTTGTTATTTTGCAATGTTCTTGGAACTCTTTAATGCTATACTATTCTATTTGAAGACATAAGTAAAAAATACCATTTCCGTCTTATTTCAAAGAAGTCGCGATGTATGATTTAACGATATCTAAGCTCTGTGTTTTGATTATAAAGTCATGACAATTTTTCAAAAATTTGAATATTTTTCGCGTAATATTGATAAACAGCAATTGTTTATTTTGGTTTAACATTTTTCTCAAAAAACGCTAATGCGTCTTTATGAATTTTGTTGGTGGATAGTCTGGGAGCGTCGTTTATAAAAATGTGCAAATCTCATATTGTTGAATACCTATTTTAACGAAATTGAACATATTTCTCGCTCTTCCTTCAACTAAATTATGAAAATTTCTTACATTGACATTTCGATACGTTACAATTAAATCGTTTAGAAATATTATTTTAAAACTTATTTGAAAATAAATATGAAATAAGATTGCTGGCTTTCAGTCGCCCGCTTCCCAATTTACACAATGGTGATAACGTAAAATAAAAGTAAAAATTAAATAATATACTGAAGGAAGAACGTTCTTAACTAGAACAATTAAATTTGATCACCAATTTAAATTAAAATAAGTACTGGTTGATCAGCGCAGTAAGCCCCGCCGCGCCACCACCAAACGGTCAATGGGGAATACGCGAGGCGAGCGACGGTTAGTGGTGCCGAGAGGCTCGATTGAAGCACGACGGGAGGGTTGCGTCCAGAGATTTATGTCGTTGTAAGATTCGAGCTGAGTGTGCGTTGGAGTGTGTACCAGGTTGATAAGGATTAACAATCAATGATTTGTGGAAGTAATAGTGGCACCGAAACTGATAAAAACCAATAAGACAGGAAAATCTGTGTGGGGTGGGCTTTCATGTCATTATCCGACCTGTATATATATAACATGGCAGTACTGTACGGACATCGGCGCAAAATAGGAAGGTCGCTGAAAAAGACTAGACACCACGAACGAAATCCAATCACGCGTCGGTGCGTTCCAATCCCTAGAAAACATTGGTTCCACCGCTGGGAGTGAACCCTGCGATTCAATCGCCGTTACATTGGCAGAGGAGTTGTCGCGAAGGGGCAATTCCGGGACTTCGGGGCGAACGAAGATGCCGAAGACACCGCCGCCGGCTGCCACGACGGACCGGTCGCCTCCAAAGGAAGCGGTTGGTTTATAAAACATCAAGGTAGCGTTGACCATGCGTTTTTTCAAAGGGCCTGCGCATTGCGATTTGAAATACTGTTTGTAAACTGTGTTTTTCTGATCATTAAATTTTCAAAATGTGCAAAAGAATTATAACGATTAATCTTTCTATCTGCGGCCAAAATTCCTGGGAACCCATTACCTGTCTTGCAAAATGTACCTGCCCTTGCATAACTATTTTGTCGTGAAAGTTACCGCCTTCTCCAGGTTCGTCCACAATACAAATTCTTTATTATTTATTATATTTATTTCTTTTATTTTAAATATTGCGTCTTTAATTGTTAAATGAGAATAACGAATAGATGAACATTCATTTTAGTTGTGTGTACCGCTATTGTCTTAACCCGTACTTATAATGGAAGAATTACAATGAGGCTGCGTTTATCGAAGTACTAGAACAGAATAGTGTAATATATTGTAGAATATTACAATAGATAGTTTTATTAATTACCATTATGTTATACTATATGTTCGTCCAATCACTACATACCTTATTCAATGATTAATCCAAATATAATGTTTTCCATTTACGTTTGAATAAATATTCAACTGCTTGAAACTGTTTAGTTTTCCTCATTCAAAAGTTCTACAGTTTTAAATTGAGTTTTCAAAAAAATAAATGACTGAGAAATGTTAATTTGAAGAGGATTGTGAAGTAAATAGTATTACAAACAATATTGATGGCCAGAAAGTATGTGCTGTTTAGCTTCAACTATAGTAAGTATTTGGGACGTTCAGCGCAAATCTCTAAGTTATCCGCCCGACCAGTCACCGCATTCCTTCTACGAACTTTCGACAACGCACCCCATTTGAAACATGACTGGCAGAAGGTCAACATCACACTTCTTTATTGTAAGTGAAAAGCCCATGAACAATCACGCATTCGTCTATAAGTTTTCACGCCATGAACGTAGGCACATCACGGTTTTCCTACAATCTTCACTTTTTTAACTCATCAACGTCACCGCAGTCTCATGCCGCTTTAATTGCATTACTCATCATCATTTCTCTCCCTAAATTAACATCTATTGTCATCACTATCATCTTTATAAACCAATGCATCACTTTCTTTTTCGCTTCTGCCTCAGCATCCATTGACCACTTCGCCTGCCTATTTTCTTTTTCCCATCCCAATTTTCTCATTCCGTTTCCACCACAGAATTTATTTCTAACATTTCTCATATCAATATTCATTATTTCTGTCCTGGCGCAACGTCCAGTAAATTTTCGCACGTCCAAACTTCAATTTCCGCCTTTCAGAAACGCCTCCCTCAACAAATACACCTCTAATTTATTTCGCCTCAAAACTGTACCTGGCGGAAATTCGTATCCTCTTCATTTTCTGGCCGCTCCCCGAGCCGCCCGAACGCCTCGCTTCCACCTCCCTGCGCTCGGCGCTGGTGCGATGTCCGGCAAGTCGCGCCAGAGCGCTCTCCTGCCTCAGATCCCTCTCGGCGGGCTCGATCATCCACTTTAATCACCGGCGTCACCGCAGCCCGAGCGATAGCGCGCGCGGATCGCTTCGCGCAGCACCGCCCGTTCTTCTTGCGCGCTTGCCCTCCCCGGCTCCTCGCATTCACCGTCTTTCATGTCTTTACGACCTCTCTCGCCTTACGACGCTTCTTCACTTTTACGACCTCTTCCTTTAACGACCTTGTACACTTTACGATTCCTTGTCTTGCCGTGCCCCCTCAGACTCAACGTTCACCCGCTCTCCCTCCCCACCTCACCGCCTCACCCTCACAGTCGCGCTCGCCTCGCACACCTCCCTCACTCACCTCCTTCCCTCACGCCGCCCATCGCTCCGTCACCCCGCCCTCACTCGTCACCGCCTCGCCCTCAGCGTCACCGCCTCGCCCTACGCTCACGTCACGCCTCCCCTCACCGCGTCACCCGTCGCCCTCACTCACCGCCCTCGCCCTCAACCTGTCACCGCCTCGCCCCACCGTCACCGCCCTCGCCCTCACCGTCACCGCCCTCGCCCTCACCGTCACCGCCCTCGCCCTCACCGTCAGCGCCTGCGTCACCGGCTCCTCTTTCACCGCCGCCGCTTCGCCCGCGCGCGAGTGCTGTCCTCCCGTCTTCGCCGCTGCACACACATCTCGTTCGCCACGCAGCCTGCGTCGGCTCCCAGGCAATCCCCGTCCTGTCGGCCCCGCCGTCGCCGGGGCTCCTTGCCCTATGTCGCCATACTTTAGCACCGCCTCCGATCGTCATTTTATTGTCTGCAACTGGATCTCTCATTTCGCTCTACTCAATCGACACTAACATTTTCTCGTTCTAATGTTGACGCGTCGCGCGTTTTTCATTTTTCCACGCGGTTTTCATTTTTCCATTTCGCAAACCGTTCATACGAAATTTTACAATATGTTAGGAGCAAGTGCCTGCCGCAAGAGTTATCAATACAATCCGCTATTCAGCTTGCCACGTGGATTTCAGAATTTTGGTGCAAAACCCTTTTTATATTGTGCTTTTATATGATATGCTGTAATGTACTGTAAAGTACTGTTTATTGCATTTGTGATTATGTATTGAAGCTTTTTGAGTAATTAATCAGATATTAAAATTCAATCCACGAACAATTCATTCATTGCATTTTTGTTACTTCGAATTTTGTTGTTTGTAATTAATTTGCGATGCTTGTCATTTAATAAGTTTGCAACGTATATTCACATTGCATTGATAAAGAGTTACCTGTTACAACTTTCTTGTACACAGTTTCACATATTCTGTGTTTACGGCCTGGAACGTATGTACTTATGAGTTTAAGGAAAAAGATTTTTTGGTATACTCGATGGTTTGTTTCTTTACGTGTTGACAATGCGGCTGTGACGTTACATTTCATGTTAAACAAATCCCCAAGCCTCTCTAATGGCAATTGTCTTATTTCAAAGATACTGTGAGTTTTATTCTCAATCTAAGAATTGCTATCTATCATTCCCCGATCTTCTGAATGAGCTGGTTTGTTTCCCAGTGTTA
Organism: Gryllus bimaculatus; assembly: GCA_017312745.1. Classification (NCBI taxonomy): domain Eukaryota; kingdom Metazoa; phylum Arthropoda; class Insecta; order Orthoptera; family Gryllidae; genus Gryllus; species Gryllus bimaculatus. Next base: position 3,438,511 of record BOPP01000073.1, on the reverse strand, counting down.
GCAAAACTCCCTGTGTCAAAGGGAGTGAATTCATGCTAAATTTGATTTGAATAACTTTTTTAATACAAATAAGTTAAATATTATTCATGTTGTATCAACTCATATATTAATTAATAAAATGAAGTAGATTATGTAAATGTTTCAATATATGTTTCGATTCGAGAAATTATTTATATTCTGAGATGATTAATACTTGTGAAACCTTTATTGTTAATATATATGATTTCATTTATAATATCCTATTATTCATTAGTGTTACTTAAGCTGTCAACATGACAACCCTGTGGATATAGCTAGGGATACTGACTCAGGTATTTTTGTGTGATTTCCTAAAAATACTATTTTCCACTTAATTCGCGAAGTAATGACATCCTTTTTCAGGTAATCAGCCAACCGGATGGATAGGTGAGATCTCTGACGACTCGTGCATACTTTTCACAATAGTACAACCCCCAGATAATCGAAAAAAACAATCTTAGGAATGTACATTTTCCTTTTAATGACATCGAATATTCAAGATCTTACAGCAATATCGATGTGTATGAAATAATCTTGAAACCAAAGAGCGCCCAATGGCTTCACTCCAGCGCCTGGTGCCCTCCCAGGTATTGCGCCATATAACGCTCTTGGTATTGCACCATATAAAGCTCTATTGCTGCGTTTACTGCATTTAATCTTTAGCACTAGGCTTCAACACACTTCAACATAGGACCTTCGGATGCGCAATCACTGGGAGGGTCTTGTCGCAGAGTGCTGCGTAGCGCCAAAGGAGAATGCCAATTTTCTGCTTTCGTCTGACACTAGTGCCTTCGTCTGGCACAGCGACAAATTAGTTTTCTTAATTTTACGTGTTATTGAAAGTACATACGTTCAGTCAATTCTTGACGGTATTGAATGCATTATTTATGTTTGTCGAAATTATTTTCATCTGATGTTAGTTTTGTTGATTAAAATGCACATTTGAAGACTACAATTTGTGTTGTGTTAAGTTTGCCCTTGTGGAAGAAATTTCCTTTCTCTCCTTCTTCTTATGCACCGTCTGTGCACTTCTCTTCCCCCCGATCCGACAGTCGCATCGGGAGCCTGGCTGTGAGTTGTAAATACGAGAAAAGTGTGTGTTTTCATTGTTTAAGTGCTGTATGTTAGTTATTTTTCTGTTTATAGTTGCTGTCTATGGAAAGCAATCACCTTATTTTCGAAAACCTAGTTCGTTTTTGTATTGTATGAATTCTATTTCCGGCAATTATCTCAATTAAGAACAAATACAAACACTCGTGTGCCCACTGGAATTAAACGCAAGAAACATGTACGCGGGAGGACAAAATATCTGATACTGATATTACTCATATAATTATGTAAGCAATGGTCAAATATAATCTTATTAAACTTAGTTTTAATAAATTTACATGATTTCCTTATGTTTGATTATATAATTAGTGCTCTGAATTTTTTTAAAATTACATCCCCCTATTCAATAAGCTGCAACCCCCCAGTTTTGTTGCACCAGCCATTCACTGGGTCATGATGTCTGAAATATGAGGCAATGGTCGAATGGCAGGAAAGGGAAACGGGAGGACTCCGAAAAAATATTTCGCGGATCTGCATTGTTTTCCACAAATTCCACATCGACCGACCGGGATTTAATTTCGTAACCCAAAGGTGGAAGGTGAGCGTCCTGACTCACCTTCAACACGGTTCATCTCCGAATTTTTGAATACCAATACTCGTAATGGAAAAAATTGAAATTACACTAACTCATATTCGTAGGCTAAACTAGTCATGTGCAAATATGTTGTTAAAATTGATACTCGCTGTTAGTTAATAATAATAATAATAATAATAATAATAAAAATAATAATAATAATAATAATAATAATAATAATAATAATAATAATATGTAACTTTTTTTACTATCTCCAAGACTTCATCTTCCGACTCGCTCGAATTAGATAGATGAAGCAGCATGATGACATTAAGGTCAGTAAAACACTTTCAACAGGATGTCTAAACATCCTTTGCAGTAACTTTGTAACTAATCTGAAACAAATCCCAATTTCTGACAAAAACACTTTCGAAAATGTGTACGACGTTCTTTATAAACAGAAAATAAACAGAAGACAATATTGCCACCTGACTGCATTAAACATTCCTTCCTTCGGAGAATTCCCAGCTTTCACATAACCTTCGCCTAGCGATTTTTCCAAATTGCCAACGTGTCCAGAACTTCATGTGTCATCTCCCCGATATAAGTGGATCCTCTTGACAGACTTCCCAACCTCACCGTTTACCCCAACCATTCCAGAGGTCACCGTCGCACGCTGCGTCCCATTCGAGAAGCTTCCACTCGAACTCCCATCTCCTCTCAAATTTCCCTCCGCCACGCACAGAATATCGCGGAGATGGGAAAGCAGCCAAAGCAGAGAGGAAGCGAGGGACGCAAATTGAGGACACAGGTGAACGTCTGAAAATTCCCTGTCCGGGGGGGGGGGACTCGAGCCCGTCTGAGTATGCGTAAGTTGCGGTCAGAAGAAGTCTGACAAGGTTTAGCAGCAATTTCCGACGAACTTCGTCCAGATTGAGGACCCGCAGAATTCTAAGGCAGTTAAACTACCTTACGTCGTCCTCAACAGTCAATCTTCTGCGGTATTATGTTGCGTTATCCTTATCACATCACAGCACGAATAATGATACTGTTCCTCTCGAGTTATTTTGGGGCTTTCAAGGCTTCGCGAAGATTTGCAGTTCCCCAAATGATTAACAAGGTGCAGTCCATTCAACCTTTCTTTGACATCATGTTTACATATTTCCACTTTGTATTTATTTAGTTAGAGTCAGTAAATAGTTACATCATATTTGAAATTTGTTTCATTACAAATAGAAGTCAAATGTTTTTATTCGAATTTCTTCTTGAATAGAATATTTCACAATGGACATGAAACTTACTCCAATTCATATTCAAGATACGAAAAAATGCATACTGCCCATTATTTGTGATGAACGTACTACACTAGTCAACACGGTATTTTTTTCTTTATGTATGCTATAATTGTTTGATAATAATTTATTGACTGCCAGAACAATTCAGAACGAGGAATTACGTTGGTTTTTAGATACCTATAGACTTTGATACTTACAATACATAACTTAAAATTGTTGGGTAAACAATAAATAATAATAATAATAATAATAATAATAATAATAATAATAATAATAATAATAATAATAATAGGATGAAGAGGATTCATCTGATCAGTTGTCCGAAATCGCTTCGGCAGTAGTATCGTAGTGGTCACGGACCAGAAAATCGCGTGTTCGAGTTCCGCCGCGGGTATAGGTGTGTTTGTGTATGTCTAAATGTGTGCGTCATCCATTCACCCCTCACTATCATGATCATTTCGTTTTCCACACCCCTAGGGCTCACAACCCTAGGGCGTAAAAATTGACTCAGCAGAAATGCTGATCCCCTAATAAAATTTCACGTGCGTACCCCCAGGAAAAAATATTACTGGACATTAGTGGGTGCAACTGCACGTTCGCGCGGTCTTTAGAAAGGCCAATTCGCGACGGAAAAAAGTGGTTTCTTTTAATAGAAAATAAATTGTGTTTTACTAAAGTGCATGTAATTTGCTCGAAGACGTCGTGGGTTCTAATTATAACACGAAACCACTTATGACCTTTGCATTTCCACTTGTGACATTTCAGAATGTCGCACTACAAGATCGATATATCCATTGAACTCACCTGGCCGCATTAGGACGGAGGAAATGGGAAGAAAATTTAGTCGAAGGAAACGAAGAAACGGTTCATCAAATGAATCCCAAATCGCGGGCGGGGATCTTGTAATCAATCACGGAGTTGGTACATAAATCGTGTGTCTGCAGTCTATAGGGTCACCCAAACATGGCAAACTGTACGTTTGATAAAACGTAACCGTCACATCGATTTTATTCGAGGAAACACTTCTCCTTCGTTGTCTGGCGCGTACTGTGTGGGTGGGAAATAGCAGTCCATCGAATGCACTGCGGCTCCGGTAGATTCTCGTGCAGGTTATAATCTATTTTTTCATCGTAATACCCTAGTTTTCAAAGTGCAAAAATTGCCAATACTTGTCTGGATGGACGTTTAAAAAATCAAACTTTTACGGAATTATTATTTCGCAATTACAAGATAAATAAGTGTTTAACAATACAACAGAGCACAGAATTGTGCTGGGGTATGAAAAAAACCTAAATAAGACTATACTCTTTCGGCGGCTTGTCTCCGCTGCAATAAGGTAACCAAATTTTAAAAGCAAAAAAAAAGGGGACAGAGACTTAAAAAAGGGACAAAAGGGGATACATACCCATAACAAGAAGCAACAATACACAGTCTAGTAAACTACAATTTTCACATATTAATGGAAATAAATAGCACGAATAAAAAGAAAATAAATCCGCAATTTTTATTTTATTTGAAGTACTTATTTGTAGAAATTACTTTTTGTATAAGTGGTACATTCTTTGATATGTAGAATAACTTTTATCCTAATGAAGTTGGCCCCCATTCCTCAATTAAGATTGCTTTTTAAGTCAGAAACTCACAGAAGCAGATTCGGATTATTGAATATCTCGGTAGCGATAACGCAGTTCAAACGCCGTGATAGTTTATTTTCCCTTCCTAGAACCACCATTGACTCTCTCCCTCCTTCATTTCACACTCCTGTTACGTGGTTCACGAGCATATGATCTATTCGCGCTTACGTCTTGATAAACTAATGCAAACTCAACGGCATACATTATGATAAATTTAAAATTGTTGTGACTCTTTATGCTGATTAGTCATTGTCACATTAGTCATTGACATTATATAGCCCCTTTTTTCTAAATCTACGGGGCAGGGATGAAAAAAAGGGAATGTTCTGATTAATACGTGACGTCTGGTCACTTTATAGTGCATTTTTTTGTATTTTGTGCAATCAATAGTAATTCGATATATTTAAATGCGTCAGATAAGAGAACAAGTTGAAATATTAATATCAAATACATTACATATCATGTGGCTTTTGATGCAGTTCTTCGTTATATTAGCATTCTTGTTAGTCCATGATCCCAGGAAGTACGAATGCTTGTAAGTCAGTAGAATATATACATATTTACCTGAAACAAATAAAAAGGCAAATTATAAGGTCATCAAGACTTTTTAAGGACCACAATGATAACACCATTTTTGTACAAAAACATCCATAAGATTTGGTTAGGTTTTACGAAAGCCTTTAATATTTTTGCTTCACTATCTTATTCAGAAAATTATTAGTCTTGAGAGCAAATTGCGCTTGGAATTTATGAGCGCGTAGTAAGAACAGATTGTGACTCAGTATTGCATTTCTCAACATGCATCACTGCTGATTCGTCGTATTTAGACACGATTGAGACTCACATCCTGTTAACATAGACATCACGTTCGTCTCGCACAGTTCGAGAATGCTGTTTCATCATTTCCGTTGTGAAACACTTCGTCACTCAGTCACGTTCTCTGATCAATGATACGACTGCAGCTTAGTCTACCCTGACCAGCGTACTCGTTCCCGTTGCCGCTCCCGACCGACCGACCGACCGCCCGCGCTCCCGACCGACAGACCGACCGACCGCGCTCCCGACCGACCGACCGCGCTCCCGACCGACCGACCGCGCTCCCGACCGACCGACCGCGCTCCCGACCGACCGACCGTGCCCCCGTCCACATTCCAGATCCCGCATCTGACCCTGCTCCCGCCCGCGTCGCCCTATCGCCGCTTACGATCTCCGCGTAGTTGCATTCAAGGCACGCGTATTATGCGCGCCGGCGAAGACGGCAGCCGGGCTCTAAGCCGGCTCGCTCACCGGGGGTGGGATCGTGTGAAGCGGAGGGCGGTGTCTTTCCTCCTCCTCGAGGAGGTGCGAGCCTGTGTTGCCCGGTTTTCACCTACATTTTCTTGTAATGTGGCATCCCCGATGCTTTTATGCCCCTTGTGCAGATGATATTGATAATAATAAGATGATAGGATGATAGCCTTACTCTATAGCCAAGAGTAAGCAAGGAATGGGTTTTTGTTTCAGGCAGGTGATTGCAGTGGTGGTTGGACGTTGCTTCCACTACTATTCAGATGACAAGCAGCATGATAATAACAGCTGAATAATTATGAATTGGATAATGATCGGAAGAGATACATCGTGGTGTGGAAATGCCACACTGTGAAATCACGCAAGCCACATGAGAGACTAGAACTCTTAGCTTTCGTCTATACATTCAGCTCCAAGTCCCTTCGCCTCAAGCAGGTGTTTTATCTGGTATAAATACAGCAGGTTTTAACGTTTTTTACCCAGTTAATTAAAAGCCCGAACGCAATTACAAAATTATATAATTTTACATAAGAAAGTATTGACGAAGATAAGTCAAGTATAATTTCAAAATTTGTTCACTCTTTTGCATAGTACGTCCTTACATAGTAAAGAAAAAATAGTGTAATGCTGCAGCAGGCAGTAGCGATTTTTGGTCGGTGTAATGTTTTAAATAAAAATAATATATAATAAATATAATATAAATATAATATATAATAATATAATATTTTAAATAAAAATAATATAATATGTAATAATATGTAATAAATATTGTTCCGAAGTCTCTGTCATTCGCGTCCATTGTCAAGGTCTTCTATGGTGAAATCATTTTATCGAACTCGGATGTAAAACTTGTATCTGACGTTTAGAACGTGGCGTACAATTATGAATCAATTTATAGATATCAATTCCTCCAGTCTCTTTTGGCAGTATGTATTATGTTTGTTAAATATATATCAGACTTGTTGATGAAGTTTCACTCGAGGTTGGATGTTTTTGTTTCTTCAAAAACTATAATAAAAGCGTAGCGGAATATATTCTCAAAATTCGAGTACATCAGCTGATGCACACGTTAATCCCTACTGACGTACGATTTGTTTCTGCTCTCGTAAAAAAAGAAACCATCTAAAAACAAAGCGTCAGCGGGCGGAAGCTGCTTTCCGTGGACTTTCTTCGTCAACTGCCACGCGTAGTGCGAGCTTTTCGGCTCGGGGAATTCAATGTAGTTAGGCTAGGTAAGCGCATTTGATGCAGCATTTCCTCCGGCACCGGCCTCGATCTATAACAAAATCGATTCTCAGCACGAAGGCGACCAGAAACTGTCAAACATTTGCTCACCGGTATGACGTTTTCATTGCATATGCTACTTGAATAACTTGAATAACTGCTGCTATATTTCATGCATGACTACATCGCAATAACGACCCATGCGGCAGCAGTTGTAACAGAGCCAGTCTAGTTCCTGGGGAGGTTTCCGGATTATAATGCCAAGTAGAGCGTCTAATAACATACTAATTCTACAAATACTTGATCTAGCCAAAACGAAATATTTTCTTCTTAAACCACTACCATTGAACCATGAGGTCTGTAGTGAATTGCCAAAACAAAAGTGAAAGCTATGAACGTATGCGAAATATTTAGAATCATTATACTGCCCTTTATATCAAGAAAAAACTGTAAATGTAATAATTTTTAGTTAGTGTGAGTATCAAAAGAGAACAATACTAGTATAAGCGTAACAAAAATAATGTTTTGAATATTTATACTACGAACGGCATTGATAGGAAATCGGGACGGACGAAACGTACATGTGGTAGAAACCGATACGGATCCCAGTACATTTTTATTCAATGTACTATACTTCCGTCTATAAACAAGCCTTATAAATAAAAAATGATAACTTTTCAAAAGTAATTAAAAGAGCTCTATGCCATCTATACCATGAGCACGTAGACGAACTGTAGGCGGTTTTCCGTGTTCCGCTTTCATTCGCCAAAGACTGTAGGAATATGCTGCTCCCACGGAATAACCTCGCTTTTACCGTAACCCTGAATACGTGACTCGGCGAAGGAAAGTGCGATTGAGTAGGGTTATTGAGGTACCGGATGAAACTCTAAGGGTAAACACAAAAGCGAAAGTTGAAGTAGAAGTTTGGAAGAGAGGGGCTTCCACTTTAAAAACCAACGACCCGAGGTAAAAAGAAAAAAATCTCACCAGGCAAAGTCACAGATAAAGGGAATTTTAAATCATGATTATAAAAGGGGTTTTTGTTGCTACCCTGTTTCATACAAATCTCATTGACATGGAGAGATTAAGTCAGATTCAGTGGTATGAAAATAAAAGCCACGCAATATATACATGTACAAGTAGGGCTCAGTAGTAAAACGTGTGCCGGGTGTATTTGGATAAAATTATTCGAAAAAATAGTATTAAGAATTTCTATTATTCTTCAAATGTAATTACAACACGAACAATGTTGTATTTATTGATCACTCTTACAGTGGCAGTGATGCAATGTAACATATTTCATGACTGGAGTACAGTAAAAATTATTGACGCACATGTTAATGAAATTAAATGTCACTTTTCAGGATTATTCTATAGTAGTCACTGTTTTTTGAAAAATTTTCATTACTTTTTCTTTTACAAATGTGCTATGTTCTAAACATTTGTTCACTCCATTAGAAAATGACATTTTGTAGATGTGTCACTTTTGTGAGCATCCGACGTCACAGAGGCCATAGGTGGGTGCCTGGGGCCGCATGATTTGGGTTGTTGATACGGCGGGGGGGGGTCGCAAAAGACTGATATAAGAGTAGAAAGGTCCGAAAATATTTTACAATGAGCAGGTCCTCCATTGCGAACGTGTTTCCGAACCTCATATTTCTGAAATAAGGAAATCACTGCCGCACAAGCCGAAGACCCTTAATGCAGATAGAGATTCTGGCTTGGTACCAGAGAAGACAATATGGGTTTTTAATAATAAGCCATAAATGTGGATTTGTTTCCTCCTTGAACTAAGAAAACGCTTCAAGAGTGCACGTCACTGCCATCACTATCATACAGTCTCTCACAGTGAAAAAGAAATAAACTAATGCATATTAAAAGTTTGTCACTTCGGATCCATTAATTTTGTGCATGCTTTCCTGCGTGGGACCAAATAAATGCACACATTTATATTTCAACCCACTTACGTCTGAATACATGACATTAATATACTCTCACGCCCTTTCAATTCATTAATGTTAATGAGATTTGCTTGCTCCTGAATATGATTTTTAAATGAAATGGCATTAAATGAGTATGTCTACACATGGGTGATAAACAAGCCACTACGTGGACTCGGATTTCATCATTCGTCGCTGCATAATTCCTCAGAAACCAAAGATATTTTGGAGGTTGTGCTTTGTCTACAAGCTTTTTGTAATATTTATCCGTAATGCTATTTTTGCTGATTTAATAATATAAATGTGTATCTGACTAAACAATTTATTGGTCGCACTGGAAAGGTAGTACGAAGATTGATAAAATATTTAATATAATAATATTAATAAAATACGAACAGTTGTACGAAATAGTCTAGCTTACAAGCGAGTAATTCGTAGCTGTTGGCCGGAGCACACACCACACGCAAGTTGGCAGAATATACGAGTGATGTTTTCTTTGGTTATGCAAGTCGTATGTTAACTCACTAAGGAAATAAAAAAAAATATTTTAGTTCATTTACTTTTTACTTTCTTTTCTTACTATGTACGTAGTGAAGAGAATACATTGTGGAGTTGGAGCAAAAATCGGTGAATTTTCGATACAAAAACTCGTACTGTCAGACCCTGGTAACGAAAAAGTGAATACATTTTATTCCGATATGTAGTAAATTACTTCCTCTAACACATTGGCAGTCAGTAAAGAATACATGTTTACAGGATCCATGATACCGAACAATCTATTCACGCAAAATGTCTATTTGTCTACCTGTATGTACGAGTATTATTGTATGTCTCCATGTTCGGGCGTGAACCTACTAAAAATAATATACTTGAGATAATGCTAGTGGCTTGCAACTGTTGCTGTTCGAAACCACACTAAATGGTTTCTGAAACAGAAACACACACACACACACACACACACACTGTTCAAGAATAGAAAAAAACTCATTTCGTGTAGCTGTAGTAAATTAAATATTTTAACAAAAATAATTTCCAGAATACTGCAATAATATTCTACTGTTTATACACAATAGTTCTTCAGATACCAAGTAATACACACGAAAATAAAAAAACAACAACCGCTGTTCCATGACACTTGAAAAGTACTGATGTTCCGAGTATGAGAATTCAATGGGTACGGGCAGTATGAGAATACATGAAATAACGCAATCAAATATTTGTCCTTCACATTGTTGGAGGCTGCGTAATTTTGTTTTAATTTATGCTCAGAAGGGGAATTCGTAAAATAAAGTATGTAACTTATAAATAATAGGATAAAGTATGTGTATGTTTATGAACGTACAGTTGTAGCACCACTCGTTAATATCTGTTATATCGAAAATGCATGATTTTCAGGTAAATTTGGGGACTTTAATCTCATAAATGAGCGGATATTTCCCGCAATTTTCATGGAAAGAGCAATTTCGGCGGTTCTCCCTTGCAATATTAAGAATGTATTCAAAACTTCCTTGCGAAGAATCTGAACAAATTGATATCTAGCACACGAATTTAAGTCAAATCTGGCAAGTTATGTTACTAACGTTAGTTAAAATTACGTAAGCTGTTACCCGATAGAAACGAGATATGAGGTTGATATCAAACATTTACTGTATTTTTTGACAATAAATTTCAAATAACTCCACTTAACCCTTGACCTGGATGTTTGTGTAATAAATGTAAAATTTTCTGCCCATCAAACATGGCATACTGCTATTTACGCTTTTTGACGCAAGTAAACGATAGAAAAAATGGGTAAATAAATTAAACAATATCTACTGTGTTTGCTCTTCTACTACCATCTGCCCCGGCGGCGCGCGCTGCTGCAACGGCCCGCCACGTCCACACCCCGTCAGGTGGCTCCAGACAGCACGCGTGCTTCTCGAAGCGGATTGGAGCTCGATTTATACAACAGCGTAACTGGCGGGTAAATATTGCACCTGCGGCTGTCGCACCGGGCGATGCTGGCCACGTCTTCCTATTGGCGCGCTCCTCTTTGAGGAAAGGGATGTGAAATACGGAGCGGTTGGGTGAGCGCGTCGAACTCGCGGGAGACACCCCCGAATGAATAACGTTACAGACAGAAAAAATGTAATATAGTGGATTTGAGACCAAAGCCTTTTATTCAAGACGATGAAAAGTAGAGTATATGTGTTATAGAGAGCGTAGGCTTTCGCGGCCGGAGTCGGTATGTAATTAGCTGTCCGGGTGACGCCGCGTCCATGGCAAAGGTGCCGCCGTTTCGGTCGACCGAAACGTCGGCACCTTTGCCATGGACGCGGCGTCACTCGGACAGCCAATTATATACAGATGTGTTATTGCAAGTTTATTAACACAGCATATATCTTGGCAATTCGTCAATAAATATCATATGACAATTTCAGAGGCCCGAAAAAAATAGAAGAATCGTTTTGACAAAATGTTTGTTTGGTTAATAAAAATTAATACATTCAACAACTTTTCACTACACGCATCCTTATCACTAGCAGTTATGTAGGGAGGTAAAGATGGACACCTAATCCATGTGTAGAGGAGTGTTCTTTTCTCCGCATTTTACGTATAGTTCTGTACTGCTAGGTACGCAAAACATTTATTCCTACGCAGAACTGCACTCAACTGACAAAAATATAAATCGCAATATGTACAATATCCAATTCAATATAATATAAGCGTATAATACGTGTCCTCAAAACCTCAGTGTTTTTACCATCTTTGGGGTTAAATAACACATAAATACAAGGATACGACGACTGACTTGGATTACAAAAGAAGTGAGATTTCTAAGGAAGTAAGAAATTAATAACTATAAGAACAATGAATCTCTCTACAACAAAAACCTGGAGGATTCTTAGATTCGCGGAGTACCGGTTCAATATTACTAAAAAACGTATTCTGGTGCAAATGAAATGTGGTTATACCAATCGCATTGAGTCGTCACAGACACGGAATTGGTGTTCATACTGTAGCACATGTATAAATACTCATGTGCACATAAATATGTGCACGCGTTTGCGTTTCCTATAGTTTCCCATAATACACATTTAAAATCTGCAACAATCATAAATAAATTGCAATAGAAGCGAGGTTTGGCTTTCTCCATACACAACAGAGGCAATAAAGCTTAAATTTGCGTTTCAGTAGAGTTCCCCAATTGTTCATATTCAGAATTTATGAGTAAACGCCCCTTTTGCCTCGTTATCTCATTAACAATGCATTTTACAGAAAATACTGTAATAACTAATATATATGGCACGATCATGTTTAAAAACATCGGCTCCGCCATTTTATCGATTGCAGGTATTGTTTAGCTGTTGGAGATAGGCCTGTTACATGAATGTATGTCCGTGGCGTCGAAGTCGTCTTTTCTTCTTTAGCAGATCGTGTCGAAACTGTTCCTGACACTTTTAATGCCAATATCAACAAGAGTATGGAATACATACATTGTCGTCTCTTAATTCTGAATCCGGCAATTTTTGTGGCAGCGGATTTATACTTATATTGGTTTTAAATAATTTTACAGTCACCAAGGAGTAACACAAATGACCAATTAGACTGCTTATACTTTCAGACAGAAATGCCAAGAAAAATTATCAATGATGCTAACCAAGTAATAAAAGTAGCATAAACTCAAAGCAGAAGAAACGATCATTATCAGTGAATGAGATAATATAAAGTAGAATGACGTTACATGTCAAGATTTAATTAAAATAAAACTTTTATATTGCCGCATTTCATAGTTTATTTCTTAACCGATACAGTTTTTAAAAACATCTCTCCACGCTCAGAAGGTGGGGAAGTCAAAAAATGAACTTGTAAGAAACACAAACAAACCATTTTTACAACAAAAATGGGGGATAGAAAATAGCATGAATACCACACATTCGTAGTAATAATTAACTCTGTAAAAGTTATCGATTCATTAGTTGACAACTTTGTTTCAGTATTGAAGGAATGTAATAATAAAAAAGTTCTCACTTTCTAAATTTACAGCATAGTCTTTAGGGTGAACACGCATTTTCCTGGAAACAATTCCAAAATATTTAATTTAGCAAGTCCACATTCCTGTCGATAATTCCTATCGGAAATATTTTTTGTGTAAGAGTCTACAATTCATAGAATAAAAAAGTAATTCTGTTCGATGATGAATCATTTACTGCTTCAGTAAAACTGACAAAATGGAAACAATGACTTACATCTAGATTTATTTAGTCACAAAAAACAGTATAAACTGTATGTGGCGTATGGGGGAGAACATTATCTGCGCACGCTTTCTTGAGTTCCAGAATCCCTTCCCGTCATTTTAACTATAAATATTTGAAAGTTGAGTAAAAGCTTAAAATAACTAAATAAAAATAAATTTTAATAATAGCAAGATTTGTAATAAGCAATATTTGTAAAAATAGACATTTTCGTTTACGAGTTATAGAAAACTTATTTGCATCGGTAAACGAATTGCAAGTATGATTTTTCTGCATTGCTAACGAAATAGTAACTCGTGAAGCTATATAAATAAAACGTAAAAATACTATACAAAATAGTAACTCGTGCGCCTAATGAAGCTACATTTACGTCCAGAAGCAAAACAAGGGGCCATCTCAGACTAAAACAAGAGGCACAAGTAGCGTGTAATGTTATGAGACAATACAAGAGATTTTAAGAGGTAATACTAGAAAACTAATTGATAAGATAATCGTAAAGAAACGCGGAGATTCGAAGGTGAAAAGTGTGAGAGACGAGAAAGGGCAGAAAATCATACGTACGCAGAGATGTAAAAACGCTGTCAAAACAATTGAAATTATCAAGTGGCAAGACGAATTCATCAACACTCAACTAATGATAGCAGAACCACAACGCACGCGCGTCAATGGCAGTTGACGCAGACTGACATCACGCAGCAAACCAACGAACAATACCCGGCAACACATTTGTCCCAATGAAGGAAAGACACGCAGGCAGGCCGCCATACATTCCACTCAGCAAACAGACAGGGCAGGGAGACAAAGCGGAGCAAGCGGGCGCAGCCGGGCCGGTCGCGGTCCCGCCCACCCGCAACGCCACGGCGCCCTCCCCCTCCGGGGACGCCGCGGCGTCGAAGCGGCGTCCACCGCCGTCGCGCCCGACTGGCGGCGATTTCTCATCGGCTGCGCAGCGCCCTCGCCGCATGTCAGCGCGCCCGTGGCTACGGCGC
>BOPP01000073.1:3401500-3414372 GCA_017312745.1 Gryllus bimaculatus | reverse complement strand
TGACCACCGACTGACTGCACAGCAGGCCGAACTGACTGCACGACAGGCCGAGCGACCGACAGGCCGAGCGACCGACAGGCCGAGCGAACCGACAGGCCGAGCGACCGACAGGCCGAGCGACGACAGGCCGAGCGACCGCAGGCGAGCGACGCGAACAGGCCGCGCTACCGACCGACAGGCCGAGCGACGACCGACAGGCCGAGCGACGACAAGACAGGCCAGCGACCGACCGACAGGCCCGAGCGACCGACCGACAGGCCGAGCGACCGACAGACAGGCCGAGCGACCGACAACAGGCAGAGCTACCGACAGACAGGCAGCAGCTACTGGACAGACAGGCAGAGCTACGCGCACAGACAGGCAGAGCTACGAACAGACAGGCTGAAGCTAACCGACAGACAGGCTGAGCTACCGACAGACAGGCTGAGCTACCGAACAGACAGACCGACCATGCCCGTCACGCCGACCGCAACGAGAAACGAAAGCTTTCAACTTGGTCGCGCGGATATTTGTGCATTATTTAATAATATTCCTGCCGTTAATGAACTCGTGCGGGAAGACGGGGGCGCAACATGCGCTTTGTATGGCTTCGCGGAGATTGAATTTGACGCATAGACCACCTACCCGCGCGCGCTGTAATTTGTTTATCGTGTGTATGCGCGAATTCCACGGAACATGTTAATTATTCCCGCATAGGGGACGCAGGCGACGAAGCAGCCCAATATAGCAGTTGGAATTCTCACGCCGCAGTCGCCGGGTGTGGTGGAGCGCGGTGCGGTCTGGTGCGGGGGAGAGGCAGGTTGGTGGGGCGTGGGGCGTGGGGCGTGGGGCGGTGGGGCGTGGGGCGGTGGGGCGTGGGGCGTGGGGCGTGGGGCGTGGGGCGTGGGGCGTGGGGGCGGGGGGGGTGGGGCGTGGGGCGTGGGGCGCATTCGCTCTGCGTGGCCGAGAGGGGGTTAGTACGTAATAGTTTATGTTAGCATAGCGATGCCCGGTTTGGATTACCTCGCGCTGTTAGCGTTTTCCTGTCCTGGGCGTTGGTAGGAGGGGAAGGCTTTCGTATTTGACACGCTGTAAGGGTGGGGATATTTTCTGCTCTCTCGAGACTGGTGAGTGGTTTAATTTTGGGAGCGTCTTTCACCGAGATCAATGAGTGCTTCGTGAATTATTGTGTGTTCCTGTTTCTACTGAACAAAACGATGTAGTATTGTGTATTTTGAAGCCACTTCGTGGAATCATATTCTCTCCTCTCTCTCCCCCCTGTCTCTCTCCCTCCTCTCTCTCTCTCCTCTCTTCTTCTCTTTCTCCTCTCTCTGTCCTCTCTCCTTCTCTACTCTATTCTCCTCTCTCTATCTATCTCTCCTCTCTCTCCTCTCTCCTCCCTCTCTCCTCCTCTCTCCTCTCCTCTCCTCTCTCTCTCTCTCGCCTCTCTGCCTCCCTCCTCCTCGTCGGTCGGTCGGTAGGCCTGCCATTCAGTCAGTTGGTCTGTAGGTCGGTCGTCGGTCGGTCGGCCGGGCAAGTGGGTGTTCTGAAGGGGCGAGCGGGCTTTCGAACCCCGGGGAGCCACGACCGCACTCGGCAGCGGTTTTGTACAGAGTACGGTACGCTCGCACGCTCCCACACTCGTAACGAATTGGCCGCGGAGCGCGTACAGCCCCTGCGCCGTTTATTGTGGCCCCAAAGCGAGCGTGCCGCTGATCGTCCAAATCGAATTGGGAGCAGCCCCGCGCGTTGCGCACAGGCCGCGAGAATCCCGAATGCAAAAAGGCTCTCCGTGCGCGGCAAGTGCCGTGGAAATTGATGGTATTTACCCAACATCTACGCCCCCCTGCGGTGCGCGGAGTTGCGTTCTGTGTTAATGACAAACCAGTCGCTAGATACTTGTTATGCACATCGGTTTTGAAAAATAATAATGAAACTATTGCTTCGTAATTTCAGGGAGATGTAAAAGGGTTTGCTGTAATAAGGTTCTAGACAGCGTCACAATACCTTATTACGGATGGAAATTGCATATTTAATACGATGGAATGATTGTATCTGAAATGGCGTGGTACTTGAAAATAATTTAAATTTAATTCATTATCATTATCATCATTATTATCTTCATCAACGTAATTATTATTGTTTTCTTTTGCGAATCGGCCATCATGGAGCTTCGCGATACGTGCATCCCACAGGGGCTAAGTCAAGATTATCGGGGAGGTGAACGTTACTTTTCCATTGGGATATCAGCATTTAATACTGATTTCATTTTTACACTCCAAAGTTGTAAGCGCTGGGGGACGTGGTGAAATGATGATTATGATGATGATAAAATTATAAAATTGGCACACTGAGAAACCTACAGAGACACACAAAAACAAAAATAATAATAATAATAATAACAATAATAATAATAATAATAATAATAATAATAATAACAATAATAATAATAACAATAATAATAATAATAACAATAATAATAACAATAATGTCGGCCCCGTGGCGCAGACGGCTGCGGCAGCCGTCATCTGTGCCGAGGAGGCTGCAGGTTCGAGTCCTGCGTAGACATGGTTGTATTTGTGATTGTCCCTTCACCCCTCATATCAACCTATGATCTCATAATTCACACTTCAAGGCGTAACATCCTTGTTGTAATCCAAGGATACAGCTGAAAAGCTGATCTTGGAAGAATTACACACGTTGGTCGTGTAGCGTGGTCAGTAATGGCCTATATGCCAATAATAATAATAATAATAATAATAATAATAATAATAATAATAATAATAATAATAATAATAGTAGTAGTAGTAGTAGTAGTAGTAATATCATTATCATAATATATTGTGCAATACAATAGATGCACAGTTTACAATTACACATACTTTTCTCGGGCTCATTATATACAGATCATCTGATATTATCTCTTTTTGACGATTATATTAGAGTGTGAACGTCAGATAAATGTATGTATACTAAAAACGAAATAATTGCTCCTCATTAAAACATTTCCGTAGACACTCTGTTCCATTTCGTAAAAAATATGTAGCTATTTTTCATCGAACAACATACATCCGTGCTTCATAGACTATTTATGCATGAGATATATTTCGAATGAATGATCAAATGCATAAAAAACTGAAGATAACTCGCTACATTCCCGCTACTTAAGACATTCAATGGAGATGGGAATGACATCTGTCTTGTCTGCATACTGTCATGATTTTATAACATGCCACAACAAATCTCAATGGTAATCATATTTATATGACAAATTACTTTGTGGCACGAAACGACCACCTTCACAAACAATTTAAACAAGGTAATAATTGGAAGTATTTAACTTCCACACGACTACTTTCTACTTCCTAAACCTAATGTATGACTAAATGTTTTACAAATGTTTCTCGAATTTTGCAGATGATGCGCATCGTCCTATGATTACTAACACTGGAGCTAACGTCTTTTTTTTTCTTTTCTTCAATCGCAGATATGGAAGATTTATTTAGTTCAAATGCTAATACGCTTTGTAACAATGGAACGACCACTACATAGTATTCTGACCGCCGATTAAAATCAGTATCTAATAAAACAGGCCAACTGTTCGATGGCACTAAATCACAGATAACGGTCCAAAAAACACTTTACATTCCGTTTTCACGCACTGACACTTATTGAATGTTGTTAGTCACTCATTTATTCACCGATGTGTTAATTTGTTACACGGCGCGCCGGTCCACTCACTCATTTATTTAGCAGCGCATTGTTTTGCGGCATTTATCTACTAACTTATTGAAAAAAAATGCTAACTTATTTCTCCACCGAGGCTTCGGTAGGCCGCGATGTCCCGATCGGAATGACACACACTATAGTTGTTAAAGATTCGGTGCGTAGTGCAGTGCTGGAGCATTTAAAGAACACATCTGCGCATTCACCTTCCTCGCTGCTGTCCTCGCACTTTCGCCAGATCCCCCCCCCCCCAACCACCTACCGCTCCCCGAGCGCGTCCATCTCACCCACCCCCTCCGGGTGCTCTCCATTTCGATTATCGGTGAATATTCATAGCAACGCTTCGGAGACCCTTGATAACGAATTAATCAAAAAAATGTGTTGGTACACTTTAGTGAAACGTAGTGCAGCGACGAGGAGGAGAGAGGAAGGGGATGAAAAGTGTGCGACTGGTGACGGCAGGATTTTCTACGAATGACTGCGTCGGTAGCGGATGCTGCGGGTTGCCGCCAGCGGTATCAGGGTGGCAGCTAGAGGTGGAGTGGCCGTGACGGTACCGGTGACGGTGACGCGTGACGGTACGGTCGCGGTTGACGGTGACGAGTCCGCGGTTGACGATGACGGTCCGGTGACGTGACGGTCGCAGGACGATGACGCGTCGCGGTGACAGGTGACGGTCGCGGTGACGTGACGGCGTGACGGTCGCTGGTGACGGTGACGGTCGCAGGTGACGGTGGACGGTCGCGGTGACGTGACCGGTCGCTGACGGTACGGTCCGTGACGGTGACGGCGCAGGGTGACGGTGACGTCGCCGGGGTGACAGCACTGCACGACCGTTAAACAGAGCAGGGAAGAAAGGCCCGTCGCTTCAGTCTCCACAACCTCCTCCGCTGCCCACCCGCCGCGCGGCCCACTGGGGCCGATGCTCGGCAAACCGCGCGTCCACTTGCGTGGCGAAAGAGGGTGGGGGTGTGAGTGGGGGAGGAGTGGGAAAGGGGCAAGGAGGGCGTGTGGAGCGAGGGTGGAGTCTTGTGCGAAAGCGGCAGTGGCGCGGCAAACGGGCTGAGAGAGTGAAATGTGTTTGATTTCAACAGGGTACTTGCATCAAAAATGTTCACGGCGCTTCAGCATCAAAACCCATCCTCTTGTGATTAACTCAAACATTATACAAGCGCTTAAATTAGTAATACACAATAGTCTTACAGAAAAATATGATCTATAAATAAATTATATTACGTAGCACATTGAAATTTTGTGTACTTTTATTTTTTTATTAATTTTCTACTAAGAGGAAACAACTACTTGGAGTATGAGAACGGGTATTAAGTATTGGCTGCCTGTGGAATCTATGAATGTCTAAGTTATCTTATCTTCAAACTACAAACGACTTCAGTGTGCATACACTTATAACTGCGTGAATCCTTTTGCTCTTGCCCATATTTATATTATAAGTGTGTGTGCATACACGCACTCCCCGTCCCTTAAGTAGATGAAAGTCAAAGTGTAGGAGTGGTCGTACAATTATTAATGTAAAAGTCCGACCTAACAATGTAAATCTATCTTATAATTTTACTTTTGACCTCAGCACTGCACGATTTACATTTATCGCTTGGCATAAATGTAAGGTGATAGGAGTGAAGAGTAAGAACAAGGACGAGCCCAAGAATGAGCAGTGAACATAAATGTACCGAGAGGAGGTAGAGGTCAATTAAGTCACAGACGAGACTTAATTGCGAAAATATACTCTCATTTCTTAATTCCATTGTCACCTGAGGTCACACCAAAAGCAGTCAAAACGACAGAAGTGGAATCCATCTAAGTTTTGCATAAGTTTCCCGTTTGAGATATGATGTGTCAGCCGTGTTTGTTTTTGATGGAGCCATTCAAGGGATCCCTACAGATTAAAATTGGCAATATTAGAAATTAAAGGTAATATCACGAGAACAATCGTGTTTTCTGCTGAGGGTTCTATTATTCTAAATTCATCCGTGATTACTAAGTAATAAAAAATATGAAATGTATGACATTTTTATATTACATTTATTATTTATGTAATCGTACAATTGTTTTGTGTGAATTATCATCTCACTCGTTTCCTAAATATTCACACCTTTATATTCTGCTTTTAGAGATCGTTTTGACTGGATTGTGCAACAATTCCTCTGAGCGAGTAATTTCCTCTCGTCTCGAACTTATGACTATATCCGGACAACCGTGATTGGCTGTGCCCCGCGTAACTCGCGAGCAAATTTACACAGTAACTCGTGAATGCATCTCGTTAACAGTTAGGTTTATTTTTCGCAGCAACAAACAAAGTTCACTGATGCAGAAATATGGTCGTAAACAAAACTGGTTAATGGGCTCACGTATCCGAAAGCCCGCACTACTAGTGAAGATTCGCTGCAAATGTGCTTGTCGCCACGAGAACGTTTAATCTCACTAAGTTCATACGCCTAGACGCACATAATTAGTGATTGTCACTATTTTTAAAAGAAGATATAGCATTTCTCCATGGATAACTATAATTTTTTTCTGAAAGTAGCATAGTGTGGGAATTCCTGCACATGTATGTAGTAATGTAGTGGCAGTTTGCAAATGCATGAACATGACGCTGGTTACTAAAATGACGTATCGTAATAATCGTAACGTCCTTTTTTATACTGACAATAATCTAAGACCTATCTGCTTAGAGGACAAGACAACTGAACAATCACCTTTATAAAGCAAAACTAATATCTAACGTTCCCATAACATTTATTATCCATTGCAGTTATGGGACCTGTAAATAAATTTACCTAAACATTATCAAGAAGAAAGTACAGAAAATTTGCAAAGTTCAAATCAATTTTATTTTGCAGGATTTTTCAAGCGATCAAGTGACTTGTTAAGCTATATACATTGTTTCCTATTTTCACAATAGTCAACTCGTATAATTACTAATTATCTGTGTAATTTACAAATATCCTTTTAAGTTTTCGAACTTTCATGTTGGCTCAATATTTAACAGTTCGTTCATTTGGGAGAAGCACACATATTTGACACAAATCCGGACGTGCACCATCTAGTAAAACAACCAAATTAAAGTCACTCAGTCCTGCAATCATGGGAAATTGAAAAGCACTGTCCTCGAGCTTGCAACGGTGCTGTACGACCGCCATCGGCAAACCTGCCGATTTCTTCAAGCGAATGAGCTCATGCACTCCGGCGAGGTGTCTCGATTCGGGCGCGAGCTGAGGCAATCGGGCGCACAAACAAGCAGGTGAGAGAGTGTATTCCTCTCTCGATCCGCCGGCAAAGAGCGTCTGATAATCCCACTACCGATTGGAGGAGGAGGCGGAGAAGAAGAAGGGAGGAGGCAAGAAGCAGGAGCGAGTCGAGCAGTTCTGGAATGTCAACGACGTCCCAGCCCAGTTTATCGATTATTCATTCGCTCACATCCGCTTCCATGAATTAAGCGTCATGATGCGCCCCGCGTCGATGAAAAATGCTCTTTGAAGATGCCATAGGCTTCCGTATCGGAAGGAAAACAGTGAACCGACCAGTGGCAATGACGCTTTTATGGTTTATGAACCGAAGTGCGTCGCATAGTAAGTATTAATCATCAGAACAAATATTAAAGAATCCAGCAAACGTCAGTATATGATTGTGGAGGAAACCATAATGCGAGGAATAAGACGTAGTGTCAATCCTGTGCAAGTAATACACGTTTTCACCTAATGTTTGGAGCGTTGCTATCTACATCTATCTCATTAGCCATCCATTCATTAATTATTCCTGTTTAGTAGCGAACTGTTTCTAAACAGTCCACAGAATTAACAATCCAACAAAACAACACATTAATAACAATACAAAATAACCATCATCAATAATAACCATTATTCATTATCACCAGAAAAACGAAGGGTACGAATTTCTTGTCTTTTTCTGAAATGTAGAACTCATTATTATTTCTGAATAGGAACGACTAACGATTTATTAATAAAGATAAAATAGTGCTAAAATATTTCAAATTCATTATTTAGTAATGCATTTTATTCCATCTTTTCACACAAACCTCAGAAATATGCTGAGAATTCACATGGAAATATACGTACACAATAGAAAGAATGAATCGCTTTTGTAGTTGTTCGTGTCGACAGCACTTATTCTATATTGTAGTGAGCAATCACTCAAATGAGTAGCGTGCGAATGAAAGCAAAGGATGGAAAAACTATTGACATGCGCCAAGAATTGACAGGCCAGACAAAAAACTGGGTCAATGCGAGAACCAAAACTCTGTTCTATCTATTCAAATGGCTCGTTTTCCCTTCGTGTCAACCCACAACAGTCGTTGTCACTCACTCCCACGTTGAATTTAACCATTTACTCATTTTCCCATTTACTCATTTACCCTTTTATTTATTCATTAATTCATCGCCGCCGACGGCAGCGGCGCGGAAGAGGGGAGAGGACTCAGCGCGAACGAAAAACGACCCGGGGAGGAGAGTGTGGAGAGAGAGAGAGAGAGAGAGAGAGAGAGAGAGAGAGTAAGAGAGGGGGAGATGAGATAACGCTATTGTAAAATGAAGTACAAGAGAAAGTGGTGTAAAGGCACCGAGGAATTCCACGGTGGCAACGGCATGCCTTGAGAGATTAAAGAAGTGAGAAACAGAGGGACACCGGCGAGAGAGCACTGAAGAAAAATAGAGCGAGTAAGAATATTTAAGGCTTATACCAAGTTGGGCAGCAAGGGTGATGATTAAAACGAGGAGGAAAGAGTTGGACAATCACTAGATAGAAAGATGTTAAGAGAGAGAACCAGAGGGAGAGAGAGAGAGAGAGACAGAGGGAGAGAGAGAGACAGAGGGAGAGAAAGAGCCAGAGGGAGAGAGACAGAGGGAGAGAAAGAGCCAGAGGGAGAGAGAAGCAGGGAGAGAGAGAGAAGAGGGAGAGACAAGGGAGAGAGCGAAGATGGAGAGAGAGAGACAGCAGGGGGAGAAGACACGAGGGAAGAGAGAGACAGAGGGAGAGAGAGACAGAGGGAGAGGAGACGAGGGGACGAGAGAGACGAGGGAGAGAGAGAAAGAGGGAGAGCGAGAGCCAGAGGGAGGAGCGAGAGCAGAGGGAGAGCGAGAGACGAGGGAGAGCGAGGCCAGAAGAGAGAGCCAAGAGGGAGAGTGGAGCCACAGAGAGTGAGCCCAGAGAGTGGACACAGAGAATGGAGCCACAGAGAGTGAGGCCAAGAGATGAGCAGAGAGTGAGCAAGAGAGTGGCACAAAGAGTGACCACAGAGAGTGAGCCACGCGAGTGGAGCCAAGAGAGTGAGCAAGAGGAGTGAGCCAAGAGAGTGAGCCACAGAGAGTGAGCCAGGAGTGGCACAGAGAGTGAGCCCAGAGAGTGAGCAACAAGAGTGCGCAGATAGTGAGCCACAGAGAGTGAGCCACAGAGAGTGGCGTGTGAAGAGGGCGAGATGAGGATCGAATGCTTTCTGGAAAAAGGAGTGGGCAGTCGAGAGAAGGAGAATGTCACTTGGAGCTAACGCTGAGGAACGCGTCATGGCGGGAGCGGACGAAGAGCGGGGGTGGGGGCAAGGCGGGTTTGGGCGGAGAGATGGCTGTCGCGCAACGGGCCAGCAAGCAGCTGCATCGCGGAAAGCCCGTCCTCATTAAGTGGGAACATTCGTTTCCGCGGCCTCGAGCCACGGGCGACGGAGACACAGGGCAGGATTGGGCGGGTCCGAGGCAGGTCTGAGGACGCGGGTGGGAGGGCGACGAAGGGAGGCGAGCGGCCGCACGCGGTGGGGAGGTAAGCGGGGACGAGCGGGCGGGGCGGGAAGAAGACGAGGCGGAGCGGAGTGGAAGCTAGGCAGGGCAGGAGCTGGACAGAGGCGAAGCGGCGGATGCCGGGTCGGGACTCAGGCGAGACGAGACGAGACGAGGCGGGCTATGATGGGGTGGCGGTCGAGCGGCACGGAGCGCGACGGGAAGGGGCGTGGATTGGGAACGGGAGTGGATGGGAAGGGGGAGGACGAGGTCAGAGCAAGGGACGAAAGTCGCCTGAGGCGAGTGTCGGGAGGGAGAAGGGCGGGTGAGGGGTGGGGCTGAGTGGGCGGGCGAGCGAGTGGGTGGAGCGGGGCAATATCTGCCCCGTACGGGAATTGAACAGCGAAGTGCGTTTCTGGACGTGACCGCTGGAGACGCCTCACCACGCGGCTGTCCCGCAAGAAGGGAAGAAGGGCGAGGCGCGGCAGTGCAAAATTTATCCTTGCGCCTCGCCGGTCAGGCGCGTAGGGAGACGCACTACTTAACTGTTAAACCATAACGAACCTTCAGTGAAATTCAATTGGGCTTTGCCAAATCATGCTACCCAGATGCATACAATCCAAAAAAATGTGAAGTATTAAGTAGAATAAAGAGATTTTCAACATTTCTGAACGCGAATTCAACATCTTAAGAAACCTTCCATATAATAATTTAATAAAGATTTTGACCGCCTCTCACCAGCAACTGTCATTTTGAAGAAGACATGAGATAAGATAAATGAATGTATGGAATTAATTATGTCATATATTGAATAGTGGAGACAGAAATTTGATATCTCGGCCAACCACGGAGTGCTGAATAAATCTGTTTATGATGCTATTTGCCATAACTAACTTATATAAGTCCATGTGTACCTATCTATATAATTCAGACACAAGCCGTTATCTCATATAATAAACCCACGTGTTTCACAATGGGTCATACAACCGCAAATTCCGTCATTTCTATTTAAATCAAGTAAATAAATTGTATTTAGTACGGACAATTTTCTGGCTTGGTTGACTTCCTGAATGGGTAGAATATATATCAGAACGCTTTGGGAGGCAGCAAATGTGACAGGGAGTTACGACGAGCAGTTTTCAGGCAGTTTCTAAATTTGATGAAAGTGAAGGAGTGTTATTATATAGTATATCTGAAATAGAGCATTGACAACATCGTGCACTATCTTAATGATACATCAAATTGCAGAATATAATTCAAACTTACTGAGGAATTTTATCAAATCGGATTTCATCTATGAATGTTAGCCGGTGTTAAAAAAGTGGTATGGTGACTATGCTACTTTGACGGATTTAGAAAGAGCCAGTGGCTATTAAATGAAACTATATATGGTATCGTGCACTCCCGTTAAAATGAAAAAGCAAGCTTTGGTAGTAAAATATTGAAAATAGGGCAGATTTGAAGAGATACCGTTTTTTAAAGCATATTTTCTGGGTGGGTAGTTATTACTTAAAGTTCGTCGAATAGGACCTAATTTGTTTATATTTATAAGACTAATAGGATAATTAGAGTAGAGTCATTAAAAACATTTCACTTTATGATAATTCATCAATCCATGTCAAATTTCGGATCAGTACTTCGGTATTTTCGTTGTGTCATACTCTATGTAAATATTAGTAGACGCATAAAGAAAAGGATCGAAGACGGTCAGTGTTTGTCAAGAAGCAGAAAGCAAATAACGGTCGACTCTACATCCCAGAGCGCATGTGGGAGCTTTTCCGTACTGACCTCAGGGCATGTTCGCTCGCCTCTTGTATACACATGATTCTACAGAATGTCGGAAAAACTCAGTCGATGCAAGGCAGTGGATTCTCCTGTCTCGTTTGGCCAAAGGTATGACGACGAAGCGAGATGGTTCTTTGAAGAGGAAAGGCATCAGGAAAAGCAGGCTACCAAGCGTGCGGAATCGTCGTTTTTTTCTCCCGCTTCGCCTTTCTTTACACTGCAGAGTTTATATTAGTTCAATGAAAGGAATATGTTATTTACTGTGAAAATTGCGAATGAGGCGGAGGGGGCAAGCGCGAGTGCTCTAAATGACGAACATAAATATCGGCGGAGTTGGGAGTGGGGTTTGGGGGTGGAGGGCTCGTTATTACCGACTGCTGTCGGGCGCTTCGCTCTCAACTCTTTGCACAATGCGAGTGTTTCGTATCGTTAACCTCCGGTCGGGTGGCTCGAAAGGTGAGTACCCGGATGACTTGGTCAGGACGGCGTTCCCAAGAGCGAATTATTGCGAAATGTAACAGACTAAAATATATTGTCGTTTGCATCTTTCGAAATGGAATTATATATTTGATTCACAGTATGTGCGTTTTAAGACGCACGTCATCATGAGGCATCCGGAAGAGAGAACTCGCCAGGATAAGAGATGTACTTTACTTAAGACCGGCATATAGAAAAGTGATGATATAAAAAGGCTAAACAAGACTGTCGATTACATGATGGGGAAACGTGTATTGCTAAACTCGATAATAGAAAGCTGCAACGTGGAGAGAAGGATGAGAAAATGTAAGGACCAGACAGAAGAATACGGACACTATAAAATATGCAGATCAGAATATAAAACTATTAAATTTTACAGGTCAGAAAGATTACGTAAGTCTTGTCATAAAAAAGCGTAGTAAAGAAATATATAGACGAATAATATTCAAATCAGGTTCAAACGCCCTTGGGTAATAAAATGTTATCCTGGCTTGTGTTAACATACCTGATTTAATAAAACATTCTAGAAAGAAAACCATCAATTTTTTAAAAATTAATTGAGCGTCGAACACACGTAGCCTTCAGGATATATTTTTTCATTACTCCAGGAACTCGAAGGTAAATTAACTAGAGATGCACTACCATTCGAAATTAAGCTTTAGACTGCAGTTTTGGAATAGCTTTTGTTAAGAAAATATGGAAGTCAACTTAGAGGATAAACGTATGTCTCGCATAGAATATACACGCCAGACGAGATATTCGCTTGGTTGCACTGTAAAACTTATTTTGAACAACGTGAAAATTCGTTATAAGAAACGAAAATTTGAAATGTTACTCCAAGAGATAGCTATCATGAGATAACATTTTCGGAATAACTATTGGCCCGATTTTATGAAAATCAGTATTTTTGAAAATTGCAATGCGATCCTTTTTCTAAAATTAATAAACATAATTTTTAATAAACTATAAACAACACTAAACTAATGACATTACAAAAATAATAATTATAGCTTTTATATTTTTGTGAACAGCTACAAATACTTCAAATACACTAAGTTAAAAAAACAACTGTTAACCTGTCTATTATATGTGTAGGAGCTGAGCACCTGCAGAAGTCTTAATTTGCGGTCAGGGTTGCACTTTCACAGATTCTTTTTTCGGCAG
>BOPP01000073.1:3381868-3401475 GCA_017312745.1 Gryllus bimaculatus | reverse complement strand
GAGAGCGAGAGACAGAGGGAGAGCGAGAGACAGAGGGAGAGCGAGAGACAGAGGGAGAGCGAGAGCCAGCAGGAGAGAGCCAGAGGGAGAGTGAGCCACAGAGAGTGAGCCACAGAGAGTGAGCCACAGAGAGTGAGCCACAGAGAATGAGCCACAGAGAATGAGCCACAGAGAGTGAGCCACAAAGAGTGAGCCACAGAGAGTGAGCCACAGAGAGTGAGCCACAGAGAGTGAGCCACAGAGAGTGAGCGTGTGACAAGAGGGCGAGATGGAGGATAGCGAATCGCTTTTGAACAAAGGAGTGACGCAGTCGAGAGAAGGAGAATGTCCACTGCGGAGCCTAACGCTGAGGAACGCGTCACTGCGGGAAGCGGCACGAAGACGCGGGGGTGGGGGCAAGGCGGGTTGGGCGGAGAGATGCTGTCGCGCACGGGCCCAGCAGCAGCTGCTACCCGCCGCAACGCCCGTCCCTCATTAAGTGGGAACATTCGTTTCCGCGGCCTCGAGCCACGGGCGACGGAGACACAGGGCAGGATTGGGCGGGTCCGAGGCAGGTCTGAGGACGCGGGTGGGAGGGCGACGAAGGGAGGCGAGCGGCCGCACGCGGTGGGGAGGTAAGCGGGGACGAGCGGGCGGGGCGGGAAGAAGACGAGGCGGAGCGGAGTGGAAGCTAGGCAGGGCAGGAGCTGGACAGAGGCGAAGCGGCGGATGCCGGGTCGGGACTCAGGCGAGACGAGACGAGACGAGGCGGGCTATGATGGGGTGGCGGTCGAGCGGCACGGAGCGCGACGGGAAGGGGCGTGGATTGGGAACGGGAGTGGATGGGAAGGGGGAGGACGAGGTCAGGAAGCGAAGGGACGAAGTACGATGAGGCGAGTGTCGGGGAGGGGAAGGGCGGTGAGGGGTGGGGCTGAGCGGGGCAGAGCGGAGTGGGGTGGAGCGGGGCAGTATACTCGCCCGTCACGGGAACTTGAACAGCGAAGTCGCGTTTCTGGAAGTGGACCGCTGCGAGACCGCCCCATCACCACGCGCATGTCCCCCGCAAGAAGCGAAGACGGGCGACGGCGCGGCAGTGCAAAATTTATCCTTGCGCCTCGCAGCGTCAGGCGCGTAGGGAGACCACTACTTCACGTTAAACCATAAACGCACCTTCAGTGCAATTCAATTGGGCTTGCAAATCAGCTCACCCCCACGAATGCATCACATCAAAAAACATGTGAAGTATTAAGTAGAAACGAGATTTCAACATTTCCTCGAACGCGAATTCACATCTTAAAAACCTTCCATATAATAATCTTAATAAAGATTTTTAGACCCCCATCTCACCAAGCAACCTGTCAATTTTGAAAGAACGACTGGATAAGATAAATGAATGTTAGTGCAATTAATATGCAATATCTTGAATCGTGGAGACAGAAATTTGATATCTCGCAAAACACAGGAAGTCGATGAAATAAATCTGTTTATGACTGCTTTGCATAACTACACACTTATATAGTATGTGTACCTACTCTATATACTCTCAGACAAGCCGTTCCATTCATATAAATAAACACACGTGCTTATACACAACTGGGCTCATACAACCGCACAAAATTCCCTCCATTTACTATTTAAATCAAGTAAATATGTATTTATGTACCGACAATTTTTGGCCTTGGTTGACTTCCCTGAATGGGTAAGAATATATATAGAGACGTTTGAGGCAGCAAATGTGACACGGAGTTCACACGAGCCAGTTCCAGGAACGTCTTTCTAAATTTCGATGACAGTGAAGGAGTGTTTATTAGTATAATCTGAAATAGAGCATTGAACAAAAAATGTGCAACTATCTTAAATGAATACACTCAAATTGACAGAATATAATTCACACTTACTGAGGAATTTTATCACTAATCGGATTTCCACTATGAATGTTAGCGTGTTAAAAAAGTGGTAATGGTGACTATCTATTTGCACGCGATTTACAAAGACGCCAGTGGCTATTAAATGAACACTATATATGGTATCGTGCACTCCGTTCAAATGAAAAAGCAAGCTTTGGTACGTAAAATATTGATAGGGCAGATTTGAAGAGATACGTTTTAGCATATTTTCTGGGTGGGTAGTTATTCCTTAAGTTCGTCGATAGGACACTAATTTGGTTACTATGTAAAGACATAATAGGATAATTAAGAGTAGAGTCATTAAAAACATTTCACTTTATGATAACTTCATCACATACCCAAAATGTCAAATTTCGGAACACAGTACTTCGGTATTCCGTTGATGCATACTCTATGTAAATACTTACGTAGACGCTAAAAGAAAAAAGGAAATCGAAGAACGCGTCCAGTGTTTGTCAAAGAAAGCACGAAAGCAAAATAACGGTCGACTCTCACATCCCAGAGCAGCATGTGGGAGCTCTTTTCCAGCTACTGACCTCAGGGCAATGTCTCGCTCGCCCTTCGTACACAAGCATCATCCTACCAAGATGTCGGAAACCCTCAGTCGAAATGCAAACAGGCCAGTGGCCTTCTCCTGTCCGTTGGCCCAAAGGTATGACGACGACGACGACGGTTCTTTGAAGAGGAACAGGCATCAGGAAAAAGCCAGGCTACCAAGCGTCGGAAAATCGGTCGTTTTTCTCTCCCGCTCGCCTTTCCTTTACCACTAGAGCTTTAATTAGTTCAATGAAAGGACAATATGTATTTATGTGAAAATTGCGTGAGCGAGGGGCAAGCCGAGTGCTCTAAAATGACGAACAAATAAATATCGGCGGAGTTGGGAGTGGGGTTGGGGGTGAGGGCTCGTTATTACCCGACTGCTGTTCCGGCGAATCTCGCTCCTCAACTCTTTGCACAATGCGAGTCTTTCGGATCGTTAACCCTCCGCGTCGGGTGGCTTCGAAAGGAGTACCGATCGACTCTGTCAATGACGGCGTTCCCCAGAGCGAATTATTGCGAAATGTAAACAGACTAAAATATCTTGTCGTTTGCCATCTTCGGAAATGGAATTAATATTTGATTCCAGCAGCTATGAATGCAGTTTTAACACACGTCACATGACATCCACAAAAGAGAGAACACGCCAGGATAAGAGATCGTACTTTACTAAGACAGGCATATCGAAAAGTGCATTAATATAAAAAGTGCTAAAAACAAGACCTGTAATTACCCATGATGGCGAAAAGTGTATTGCATAACTCGATAATCAGAAAGCTGCAAACCGTGGAGAGAAGGATGAGAAGAATGTAAGGACCAGACAGAATGACTCACGGACACTATAAAATATGCAGATCAGAAATATAAACTATTAAATTTTAACAGGTCAGAAAGATTACGTAAGTCTTGCCACTAAAAGGCTAGTCAACGAAATATATCAGACGAATCAAATTTCAAATCAGGTTAAAACGCTTGGTAATAAAATGTTAAACTGCTTGTGTTAAACATACCTGCATTTAATAAAACAATTCTAGAAGAAAACCACTCAATTATTTTAAAAAATTAATTGAGCGTCGAAACAACACAGCTAGCCTTCAGGATATATTTTTTCATTACTCAGGAACTCGAAGGTAAATTAACTAGAGATGCCACTACCATTCGAAAATTAATGCTTTAGACTGGCAGTTTTGGAATAGCTTTTGTTAGAAAATATGGAAGTCAACTTCAGAGGATAAACGATGTCTCCGCATACGAATATAAAACGCAGACGAGATAATTCAGACATTCCGTGACATGTAACACTTATTTTGAAAACAAACTGAAAATTCCGTTATAAGAAACGAAAATTTGAAAATGTACTCCAAGAGATAGTACTCCATGAGATAACATTTTCGGAATACTATTGGCCCGATTTTATGAAAACTCCAGTAATTTTGAAAATTGCAAGCGATCCATTTTTCTAAAATTATATAAACATAATTTATTAATAAACATTATAAAACAAACACTACACTAATGAACATTACAAAAATATAAATTATAGTTTTATATTTTTGTGAACACAAATACTTCAAATACACTGAAGATTAAAAAAAAACAAACTGTTACACCTGTCTAATATCGTGTAGGAGCCTCGAGCACGCAGAAGTCCTGTAATTTGCGTCAGGGTTGCACTTTCCACGATCTTTTTTCGGCCGGTATATTCACGGTATACTCCTGAAATAGTCGTACGGGAAAACACAAATTTCGTCGCGAACTCGAATATGCCATGCCCCAGCTCACTTGCGGCGGCTATAACACCACGATCAAACTCACTTCAATCGCGATAACCTGTCATTGTAGCAGAAGTAGTTTTCGGGTGTAAATATTTCCTGAGGATATAATGTCTGTTGGTGAATGCGGTAACATAATGAACTGCTAATAGGAAGGGTGTCATTTCAAGTAACAGAAGAGGAAAACGATTTTCAATAAACTTTTGTTGTTGTTGAGGAATTAGCCCAATACACTGAATTCTATTTCAGAAGTGCCATTTCCAAGCAACGTTTGAAAATTAACTCTTAAAAAAGGAAACTCCGATAGGAACAACTTCGTTCTCTCGAAATCCACACAAACGCCAAATAAGTTGATAATCCTAAATAACAAGTTTCTCTAACCTAGATGAGCCCAGTGGGATCGATCAACTTCTCAAACTCAAAATTGAAAAGTGAGTTACGCCGACAAGGACGGCCTTCGACCTTTCGAATTGAGACACCTCTCCAGTCTCACGAGACACTTTGGAGTAGACGGGCTTCGATCTTTGAATTGGAAAATCTCTCAGTCTAGAAGTAGAAAGACGGGTTCCTCCGTCATGATCGTCATTTGTCCTTTCGGATCGCGGCACTTCTCACTGTGCACCCGCGGCGTCGCTGCGTCCCAGAACCGATGCCGCTTGGCTCGTAGCAGCCCCTTTAAGGCGACGCGATGGAGCTCGAAAAACACCCAGCCGTAATTGAAGTATTTGTCGTCCACGTAACGTTTTTAGAAAATGAATGCAATTATACGGATATTACGTAGAGAATACGAAATAATTTATGTTTCGTGGTTCTAAACGATAATGCCGTTCCTAATATTGCCCTGTTTTATCAGGATATAAATACCTTAAACGCAAGCATAACCAGGGCATAACCTCTGGCACTGGTTTACTCGTAATGTAAAATCGACCTAGTTTCATGGTATGTGGAACGATAATCGTTCTGGATTCGAGAATTGCGTGTTTCAAATAAACCCTAGAAATCATTTGATATCAATTGCATTATGGTCGACCTCCGCGGCAAATGGTCCATGTATAAAAATGAATCAAAACCTCTAATAGTTTCCGCATCCGATATCTCTGGAGTGTTTTTAATGTTCTTTCCGTTATTTTATGAAAGACTCCTGATTATTTTTTAGGATACACTATAAATCGAAGCGGTATTATGCAGACATAGAAAACTATATGAAAATTCACATACATGTGATACAATATTTCCATATAGCATAATTAAACAAAACACAGACTGCGGGTAAATTTTGCGTTTATTTTTACGATAATTACTTCGCGATCAATATTTTACATTTTCCTTTATTAATTTATTACCATTGTCATTTCATTTGAATAGAAATATGACGTGACACGAGGCTCTACATCAGCCGCTTCTAATGGAAAATGGACAAATGAAATACTTAAATAAAAATCAATAGTTCACTAAATATAAATAATTGTCGATGACGTGACTGCCAGAATCACACGTCATATGCACGTTCCCAGCTAAAATCCACCAATACGCTCATCCTGTTCGCTTCAATACATAATACCCATTTCTACAGATTATTCACAAGTCTCATCATATTATCATAACGGAAAGGAACAGTCATCACTTTGCAAAATCAAAAAGTCAATGTCATGTTCCACAATACTGTAATGAAACTTTCATACTTCCTATGAAATTATTAATGTGCAGCGTTTACAGTGATACTATTTCTATTATGTTATAATTGAATAATAAAAAATAATTTACAGTAGTGGAAATTCAAAACTTATAAGGGTGACGTTGCCTATAGTGTATAGAAGAAATGTTTTCTCACTGTAGGGTCTAGAATACTGAATTTTAAATTAAACAAGATTTAATTTATTTTAATGTTATTTTAACTAGCGTGAATATTTAGTTAAAAAGCACATAAAACTATTTTAACCCTTTGTGGCCTGAACTTGATATTTTTCTTTCCAAGACAATTGCGACGCATGTGAGTTTTTTCTTTAAAAAGAAAGTTCTTTAGTTAGTCTCTCGACAAACAGTGGCTGCAATAATCCGCGACTTCGGTCTTTATTTAAGTAAATACGTTTCGTCTGAAGGTATCGTAGCATTGCAGTTTCGCTTCATAGTATATTGTAAAAATGACCAGATTTAATTGTAAACACAAAGTACCAAATACAATTATTTGCTACAATGAATGGCAGCGCAGTCAGAGCAATTTACCGCCGACTGTAGATTTGTACATATCAAAAATTGCATCAATTGCTGCTTCAGAATAATAATCTTTTGCCATTTTTTTTTTGGCGAAAACGATGTTTTGATATGTTCGAAATCTCATTTGTCATATTTTCAACATTAAACCAAAGATCAAATCATAGTTGAAGAAACCCCTCTACGAACAAAATGGCATTAACCCATTAGCACTTTTATGTATTATTATTATTATTAGACCCCATCAAATTTACAAAATGCTCACCAGTAAAATGCACCCTTAGATACAACCTTGTCATTCTGATGTCGCGATAAGGAATTAAACTGGCCGTTCAATCAAATTCTGATCCCAATAAACGATAGTTGCGTGTTCGCATCTACTCTGAAGAAGAATGTAACGTCGTGTGTTGGGATCTACACCACAAGGAAACAGACACGAGTGAGTATATACAAGTTTTATTTACATACTGTACATATTTTACAACCCTCACTTGCTAAGTGTCGGTTTTGCCAGAGCTACACTGCAGCCACTCCTCTCCTGACATGCGCCTTGCGGCGACGCGCTACGACCACCATCCGATACAAGGCCGCGTCGCTAGATTGGCACCCCTGGTTGTCCCGGCAGATTGACGATCTGCCCCGAATGTGTTTGAAGAACACATCACCCTGTTTCATTCGTTAACTCTCGAACAACCACGTGCCCTCGGCCGCTTGATTGACCGCACCAGCCTGGGCGGACAAGTTATTTTTGTGTCTAGCCATCGAGGAAACAAAAGTTTACCAGCCACTCGCGAGTCTCGCCCGGCGTCTTTATAGTCAGGTGCACGACCTCCTACGTCACTACTCCCCACCCCCGCGCGGGTGGAAATTCCTTTTCCGTGGCGCTGCTGGCCCCGCGGGACCATTTCCTGTCGGAGGTCCTTCTTTGTTCATCTTTAGATCCCCCAGCCCTTACCTGCACTCGCTGCTGCCAAGCCGTGACGCTACAAGAAGAAGAAGAAGAAAAGAAGAAGAAGAGAAGAAGAAGAAGAAGAAGAAGAAGAAGAAGAAGAAGAAGAAGAAGACAGAAGGAGGCAGGAGTGAGGAGGAGGAGGAGGGGGTGAAGAGGTGGGGGGGAAGAGGAGGAGAAAAAGAGTACGTATTAAGTGCACAGCTAGGAGTACATTCGCAATCTAATAATCGTCGACCTCTATATAGAGCTAATTCACGGATGAATTCGAAATTTATAAACACGGGCGATAGCGAAGTTTTAAAAGTAAACCGGTTATGAGTGATATCGGCCGTGTGTCATTCGATAACTTTCGTAATACGACCTTCTTCTCAGAAAAATATTAATTATACGTTTCCTCGACAAATAGGTATTCATACGCCAACCTCGTCTAGATCCCATTTGTCGGACTCTCCTTAACGGATGTCGGCTGTTCATTTTGGCTTTCGGTTTCTCTGTTCAGATCTGTACAGAGGTACGAAATAGTTATTTATGCACAAAAAGGGCGTTATAAGAGTAGTTAGGAGAGAGAGGCGTGAAAAATTCCGAGGCCCCAAAGGCCCTCGAGCTTCTTGCCGCTCGCAAATTAGAACCAGTTAATGCTCGTAGTAAATACATGATTTTATTTTGCTTAATAATATTGATTTAGATTAGATTATTTACTAATTAATTAGATGTTAACGTGACTCGGTTTGTCTTTTTATTTTCCCTCCCATAATTCCCTCTCACAATTCCTTCCATAATAGAATATGTAGCATCATTCAACTGTTTTCATATTTCTCTCGTCACCACGTTCCTTTGAATCCTGGTAAGTTATCCAGTGTATATCCAGCCCCGTATGGAAGACAGTAACAAGCAATATCGTATCATTAAAAAAAGAAATGTTTTCTGCGGTCAGTGAAAATTCCAGTATAACTGGCCTCCATTTACGATCTCCAGTGCTTCCTGCCTGGTCTTTCGAGGGGTGGACGTCCACCACGCCCAAAGGCCACGGGAGCAGCTCGAGCGACATTAATTTCGTCGCTCGCCAGAACGACGTGTCCCAGGAGCACGTGCGAGGTGGTTCTATATGTCCCTCACGGTGACATGGGAATTTCGGAATTCCTCTTCCCTCAAGCCGTACGAAGAATAATGAAACGATTGCATGCGGATCGAATGTTTTTCTGAGCCTTTCATATTTCCTCCGACTGACAAATTTCCGACGGTCACCACAGTAGTTTGTTCACGTCACAAAAAGATGGGTTCTTCAATACGGCTAACTTCGAGAGGCAATTTTTGGTTCGTGTCAATACATGGGATAAGGTACTCACGTCGATATTTTTAGTTACAGTGGCGTCTACGTTGTTTTCTTTAATTTTTTTTTAAATTTAATAATAATTTGTCGTATTCACTTCTAAATCTTCATTCAATGTTCTGGGGCTAGATATGTCGTACACACACTATGCAACGTCATACACATCTTTCTGCAAAATATAACTCGGAAAATAAAATATTTTCCACAGTTATAAGATACACGAAAGAAAAAGACAAATGTAGCAAATGGTACGATTGCTCGTACGAGTATTAAGAAAAAAACAAAGAATAATGTCAGTAACTCATGATCAGTGATTTTTAGATTTATGGGTAAAAAATGGCCCTACATCGAAATAGCTTTCACAGATTGTTAACGCAAAAGAAACATTCAAAGCGTTTCACTTTCAAATTTGAGTATCCTAATAAGTAATAGGTTGTATGTGGTACTTCAGACAATAAAACTCAAGAAAGTACATCGAAATTTAGTACCATCACTGTAGCACTGCTATCTATCCAGTAACCATATCAATTGCCATATGCAAATTTTGTACAACTGAAAAAACAACGTAAACTATTAATGCGCCGACCATAATAAGCCACAATCCAAAATAATTTGCCGCAAATGGAATATAATCGCAGAACTCCTCTTTTATTTTCCTGTTTAGGTTCCAATTCCGTAGTAGCAAACGTGTCACTAATTCCATGTGTTTGGTATGCAAAAATGAATTTGCTGTAGATAGTAGGATGGCCATTAGTGTCAAGCTAGACACAGCACGTAGCAATCCCAAACGCATAAAAATTTCGTTTTAGGGAAAAATAAAACAAAAGGCAATATAATTAAACGATGATGCAAGAATCCGTTTACTGTGAGTCTCCCGTTCTCTGGTAACAGCGTACTCGTTGTTCAGGATATCAGCTCTGATAGAGAACTGTGATATTCAAATTATCGTAAATCGATCGTCAAAAACGCCAAAAACAGTGCGCCATCTGCGACCGCGTCCCCATAAAATATAATGGTATTCCCATAAGCTATTAATCCTGCAACACACTTTAACGTCTACTTCAAAGCACTTGGCGCAGCCCAAGCCCCTGGTATGTTGACCTCCACAAAGTAACACAATTTTTTTTTATCAGAAATCGCAGAACATTTTAATGAAGCATTAAATTGGATCGATAGTATAAAGACGCACTTCGCCCTACGAATCTAAATGAATGTCTTACCAAAAGAATTTGACCAAACATAAATCAATCTTCCATCTTCTCAATGCCTATATCTATACTCGTCTACAGAATAATATCGTCAGTATACACCGATGTGAATATATTGTAATCTATATAAATAAAAAAATGTTTGATGGCTAACTATTAGACGGCTGAACAGATTTGAATGATTCTGGAAACAGAGGTAGGTCAAACTCCAAAATAAATTTACGTATCTTTTCAAAGTACTTTGATGAGATAGATAGGGGACAGTGTACTTAGGACCCGACTATTTTCGAGTGATAGATTATGTCGTGTTTCTGGGCAGGGCAACGGCCATGGTCGTTAGTCCCATTAATATAGTGCAGTGACGAGATCCGCTGGCGTCGCGTTCCGGAGTTTTCATCATTCAGGTATCTCTAACCAGCGGGACACCGATCTGACTATTTTTTTTTCGTTAAATTACATAATTTAAAATACTAATTAAAAGGATATATTTACTCCAAGAAAAAAAGGGAAAATCAAAACCATTTATTTCTTACACACTTAAAAACCAGGTTCTTATACATTTTAAATTTATATCTCAAAATATAATAGTTGTCATTGTTTGTCATTTAAAGTCGCATCAATATCTAGGTCATTAGAGACCACTATTGCATTTAACGGTATGGTAACTGTAAAACTGTAAATATGTCATGATTTGGTGATGATAGCAGGTGAAAAGACGAACACAAACCACCATGCCAAAGGTGGGACTCGATCCCGCGATCTTTCAGTCAATAACCTCGGCCATCCCAACCGGCTAATGGATATCATTTGTCGCGGAGGTTTCAAAAAAAGAACCTCTCCGTAAAATTAAGTCCGTTTGACATATACAACTCAAGAAAGGCGAGAGTTTGAAGTTTATTAAGAAGTGAGGGTACTCAACATGCGTTTCTTCCTAGTCCGTGATGTGAGGGACAGATTTCTGGCCTACCAAGTTTGTGAGTTGAGATTCGAGTGAGGTGTGTGTGTGTGTTCTTTCGAAGGGCGAAAAATGATACGTTTTCCGCATGTAGATGTAGAAGTACCCTGGCTAAACGCACGAGAAAATTGAACCCTCTGCCAATTCCCGTCCAATTCTACAATCCTCCAGTTAGAGGACAACATAAATAATGGGTAGATAAGAACGAAATCGGCATTGTGTCGTTATCCTGTCAACTAATATGGGAGTTAATAAAAAGGATTTGTAGTGTTGGGCGTCGTCATAAAATTTAAAAATCCAGCCCATATCGGTGGTGAGCAATGGCCATATATTCGAGAACCGGGCATTAGAACCGACAAAAAATAATCAACAAAAACTTATTATAAAACGAATCAATTGGATTCTCTCAACACATTGACCGCAAGACAGAAAAGGTTTATGAACATTGCGAGAACATTCAGGAGCCAACCACCAT
Organism: Gryllus bimaculatus; assembly: GCA_017312745.1. NCBI lineage: Eukaryota > Metazoa > Arthropoda > Insecta > Orthoptera > Gryllidae > Gryllus > Gryllus bimaculatus. The sequence goes on along the minus strand of BOPP01000073.1, from coordinate 3,390,149 downwards.
TTCCATGGAGCGAGCTTTACTCGTGGATTGACTGCTAAGACGCTCGTGTTCATCCGGGTAGGGTAAACTGTACGGGTAAAACCCTCACGTATAGCGAACGGGTATGGGCCCCTTTACAAAACACTTTCAATCGCGTCCGCTCTCCCCTTATCGTGGGGGGTTTTCCTTCTCCTCGGAACCTGCAGGGTAGGCGCCTTAGCCGCAGGCAAGCGCTTACCACGACAAAGGGCGCTGGCTGCCTCCCTCACTGGGCCGAACCGTGTACATTCGCGCGAAGACGAAAAACATATTTATTCCATTCAATGATGAATTGACTGGCGATTTCCGGCGCGTTAACTTAAGTGCCTGTTTCATCGCGGGAAGTGGCTTTCTGGTGCCAAACTACGAGAAACGTTTTGTGCACAAACAGTGAAACTAAACTTTTGTTAAAGAGTTTAAAATGTACTCTTCAATGAAATTTTCAATTTCCTACTTCTCTCTCTTTCTCTTTCTTCGTCTCCCTCTCCAGACACACACACACACACACACACAAACACACTGCGGAGGCCGGCAGGTCACTCACGTGTCGGGTACATCAGACACTGGCGAACGGCGTCCACGCCATCACCCTATTGCCACGCGACTCTAGCGGCAATAGTGGTAATGCGAAGGGCGGCACATAAACGTCCGCATAACGCCACTCAGTGATGTGGCCGTGACAACGAGAATGATTAAGTGCAGGTCTTCCGCTACGCGACTGAGGCAGGTGAGCGCTGTACCTCGAGGGTCTAAGTGGCAGTTAGAACCTAACTCGGCTGAAATTTTTATCTGATTAAATGTACCATGCAACCAAATTTACCAACGAATCTCTTGCCTCCCTCCCATTCACCGACGAGGTAGCCCACTATTCGTTGAATTTGAACGAATGGTGTGGGAGTGGGGCTTTTCCTCACTCAATCCAATGTCGAAGCATGTCCGTTGAAATTTGTGAATTAAAATGCTTAAAATCAGAAAATCTATTTTGCTTTTACCGGGTATCTTCTGGGAACACAAGCTGTGGCATCCAGTAACTGGGGAATGGACGGCCTTTCCAAAACGGCGACGGCAAAAGGAAAGCATAGGGCGGGAGCGGTCGTGGGGGCGGAGGCGGCGAAGGGCGACTCAGTATATTGTTACAATAGTTATAACTTTGAATTATTTTCAAAATGTATTTCAAACTCCAAAATAATAATTAATAATGTCCAAACATTAGGCCATGGGCAGCATTCCGTCAAAATTGTAAAATGCATAATAATAAATACTCCTATTTACTTCAATAACTTTGATTTCACTTTTCGAATATAGCGACTGTTATAGAGGGTGGAAAACGATGCCATCTTTTAATAATGTAATGTGTGGTCTATCTCGAATTCGAACCCACGAGTCTCTTCTCACGATCATTCTCTTTGAAAACAGCAACCCCCCTAAAGACGAATGGGAGCGGAAAAAGACAAAAAAAGGCAAGCTTTGGGCCAGGTTCAGACCACTGTGCATCACGGCCCGGCCGCCAGCCAACAATCCGGCGGGTGAACGGCGGGGGCGGCTGTGGCGGCACCGGGGGACCGCGGGCGGAGCACAGCCGTAGGCAACCGGGGGCCAATAAGGGCGGTCGCCGCCAGTGGGGGCGGCGAGCTGAGGGGAGCGGAGGGGAGGGGAGGATTTCGCGCGGAAGGGGCGGCGGCGCTCGCGAGGGAAACGAGGGCGGCTGGAGATAAGATTAGGTAATGCGAGAGGTGCGCAAGCGAATAGGGGCCATCGCGGGCCGACGGTCTGACGCGGGCGAGGGTGCGTGCGGAAGGAAATTGCCGGTGGCGACCAGAGGGTGGCGAGAAGTGGTCAAGAAATAATGTCTACAAAAGAGTGGCAGTCGTTATTTCGGATGGGCGGGCAGCGTGATTCGGGGTTGTCAAGAGTGGGGTCTTTCACCAAAGTTCGAAATCAAGAGGTAGAGGCGTTGAAAACGGCGATTCAACCCGCGATTCAACCCGCGATTCAACCCGCGATTCAACCCGCGACGAAACCCGCGACGAAACCCGCGACGAAACCCGCGACGAAACCCGCGACGAAACCCGCGACGAAACCCGTGACGAAACCAGTGGTGAAATATGCTACGAAATCAGCGACGGAACGTGATGAAATCTGCGATGAAACATGTAATAAAACAGGATGAAACAGAGATAAATCCAGCGTTAAACCCACCGATGATAGCAGCGATGAACCCAGCAATGGAAATGTGATAAAACCAGCGAGGAAACCAGAGACAAAACAAGCTATGATTCGGCGAATGAAGAATATTCCAAGTAATATGAGGATATGATCTAAGTGAATAAGGATTGGCAATGTCTCTACAACAAAGAAGGAGGTAAAATTGCTCCTCGTTATTATGATTGAATAATTAGAGATGCTGCAGAACTGCGTAGGAGTAAAATAAACATATTAATAATACAATTGAAACAGCTCATTGAAAAGACCACTAGACTAGTGAATGGAAGGCAGATGGCCAGCACATGGAGGAGGATAGGTAGTTCCAATTCGAAGGATGAAATTAACTAATAGTACTTGAAGTTACCCCATTTCAAACAAGAGAATCAGGGGGATGGAACTCGCTTGGAAATTCCCGGTAATGTCATTCACAGTCCGCCGCTATTGCCGCAGGAGGCAATCAGAGGGTGTTTTATTTCCAGAATAGAAAGTCATAGAGAAGTGGGAAATTATGGTTGGTAGCCAGTATCAAAGTGGGAGGCAGAGTTACGGAAACCCAAGGTCAACCGGCGCCTATTGATGTTGGTGGAGAACGAGCAGCGTCAACGCACAATTAACGCGACCATCAGGAAGTAGAAGGCAGGGGCGTCACGTGCTTGGAGGCCGCTCGGGGTCAAAGAGGGACGACGAGGCCCATTAAGACGGTCGAGTGCGGTTAAGGCTTCGGCCGCAGTGGAGCCGAATTTGGTTGGCCAAAATTTCAGTCGGCGGACGTCGGACGTTTTCGTCTCATGTGTCGGACACATTCAAACATACGATGGAAAGCGGAAATGGTCGTAGAGAACACGAACGAAGTCTTTCATCGGCCTTCGAAAACCTCGACTGTCAGGCGAAGATCTATTGTGTCTCGTTGTGGCGGCCGACCGTCTGTCGACCGAACTTTTGACCAAAATCTGCTCCACTGTGACCTTCTCCTGAGGACTTTGTGGCAAGCGAGGTGGAGAGAACACAGCCCGGCAACACTCAGGGGGGGGGGGGTGTTCGAAACTGTTCATCACAGAATAGTTACTGTAGACAGGAGGTTCGTATTGACGCGTATTAAAAAAGTAGTGGCGTATTTTTTTATATTGTTTGGATTCCTGTGGCAGCGAGTGACGCAACATTCAAGCCATGTGATAGAACAGGATTGTCCAACTGGCGGCCCGCGCTGACAATGATTGTGGCCCGCGAAAGATTATTAATGAAAAGCATACAAACAAGTGCTTTGCATCCATATCGGGCGAGAACATTGTGCACCTAACGCAGACGGTCTTCCAAGGTGAATATTCCCTTTAGGTAAAAACAGTTTGTTTAGATATAAAGACATTTTTTTGTAAATTAAGAAATTCAAATCATCACATTGTGCTTTTTGTTGAGTTATGGATGGCACGCATGGGTCTCGCATACTCCATTTCAGAGCAGCCTAGGAAACTGCTGAGACCATCAGTATGGAGGAGTCAGGTGTGGATCACCCGTGTAAAGAAAATATGGCACGCAACCATATTGAAGGTGTTAGTTGTGGTCCTGTATGCCTCACAAGTCAGATACCCCTGTGACAGAGCACCATCATACACTTGGGATGGCAGTAGGTAAGAACATGCAGGAAGGACCACTGCAACTAAACATTTTCGAAGACGGACTACCACAAAACCGAGAAACCAAATATCGCGGTACAGAGCGGACACGAGCGTCACAAGCCCGACCTTTAAGACACGACACGTGGTGCTACCAGTAATGCCTAATACTTCCTTTAGACAATTACAACTCCTTCCCGTACATGATATAAAATGTTGGATTCGTATATGAGCTAAGCCCCTGAAGGAGCGTGATGGAGAGCGAGAACTCCGTACAAAGATCAACGTTCATAAGTATAACGTAGAACGTACAATGAATTATAATGTGTGTGTATAAATATAAGTTTCATATTGAATAACAGCACTGCAGAAACAGTGTGAAGTGACTGTAGCAATGTTTACGGACCGTCTTCTCCTGATGAACAAGGGGAAGAACGAAAGGTCTATAAAAAAATCGCGAATTTTTTTTGGCGCTTATTGACGCCACCCTCGTCCCAATTATCCACGATTCGGATGCCTCGAACATACCTCAATATCCGCGCAGTTAACACACATGGAACCATTATATCGTAATTTTCTGACTCATCCAGTCCCTGTAATCAGCCGCCTCTTTAGCATTGACCAGGAGCCATCACATAAATAATAAACAAAATACAATCAATGGGCCTTCGTCTACTTTGGGCTTGAGAACCATCCATCCAATAACATTAAAAAATGTTCCTTCTCTCGTTACTATATATATATATATATTGTAACGTATTAGCCAGCGTGCCTCGTGGCATCTATTTGGGGACGCTTGGCAAGGATTAGCCTTGGCACAGGAAGTAGGCGTTTTTCCGTAAAGGAAAGAACGGCGGAGCACGGGAGACACAAGGCTTTGGGGTGTCCTTGCCGGCTTATAGAAGCTTTCACTGTTATAACAAGCGACGGGGGTGGCGTGCACGTAGGTCACGTGGGCCCCGCCTATATAACAGAGTGTACAGAGCCAGTAGGTAGGTTCTTGGAGACAGTGGGAGAACCTCGTGCGTGTGCACAAAACTTGGCGCACGACGGTGGCATATGCGAGCCAAGGCTCGCAAAGGCTTGGAAGTCATTAGTTTGACCGAAGCCTGCGGAACTTTAGGGTCCTTGGGTGACTTGCTGTCACGGGGGGAGCGATGCTGTGTGCGTTGCCTCGAGGTGAAGATGTGTTGATTGCCACGATTCACGCCGATTCTCAATCGGATAAGACGCTCTGCGATCGAGCCAAAACCAGCCGTTGGTGCGCCAGGAACGGACTGTTGTGTCCCAGCGTGACATCCGGTCACGGGAAGCTAGGCTTTGTGCGCGCTTTCAAAGTAGGAGTGGCTGGAATGCCACAATCAAAATCATCTTCATCGGTTTGAATCGCTCCCCGCGATCAAGGGGATAGTAGGTCTATCAGAGTTTAGGGTGAAGCTAGACTATTAAGAGTGAATATATTCTGTTTTGTTTCTTTGTTAATAAATATATTTTTATAGAAATGCTCTGTGTCTGTGGTCGCTCTTGAGTATCCATGACGTTCACAATATTATATATTGCGAGCAAGTACATTTACTATGAATGTGACCGTTACTAACAAGTTCATACGCCTTACCCACACCGCGGTCATCGCGAAATTAACGCCAAGCAGAGACCGAAATGCGCACTTTGTTTGTCAGATTCTGGGGCTCTTTGGCCCTCCTTTAGGACACAACTCGCGCCCAATAAAATAAAGCCGATCGAGGCGCCACGTGCTTCCACAGAAGAAACGCGCGAATAGGCAGGTGGTTAGGATATCAAGAACTCGGTGTGCTGGGCGGTTCCGAGATCATACAGTGCACGGCCAAAAACTATTCGCCGTTGAGAAATAAACGCGTACAAGATAAAGAAGCGCAGTTCCTAGAGGTCAGCTCCTTGAGGGTCAGGGGGGCCGGAAAGGAAGTAACTGGGCTCCAAATGAAAAACAGCTCAAGCGTTGACCAAGAACCTCGCCCGCCAAGGAAGCGGGGCGAGGCGCCGGGGGGGGGCGGGAGAGGGGGACGGTCATGGAGGTTGAAGGACTAGGACACGGGGCCACTCGGCAAGCTCCTCTGTGGCGGCGGCTGCAACGCGTCCTCCCTCCTCGACAATGCGCGCTTTGTTCTGAAGGGCTCGGGCGAGCGGGTGCCGTGGGCGTCTGCGGGCGAGGGGGGGGCGAGACTGGGAAAGAGGGGTAGCGAGGGCGGCGTTATAGCGGGGCGGGGGGAAATAACGGAGGTGGCGGGGGCGATAATTTAATAGACATTTTCCGACGAGAACTGTTATTGTCATTTTGTCCGTTAGTGTTAAGAATGTTTTAAGCACAAAGTGGCTCGGTTCCACGTGCGCAGGATGGTAAGATCCCTCACCGACCTACACCTCGCCTTACGAGTGAGTCCCTTTTCATGTATTTCTCCTAGCTGGGTACCGCCGCAGTCGGACAAACTCTAAAAAGTAAGTGCAAGTGAGTAAGCTGAGAGGAAAGGAAAGGGAAGGGAAAAGGGAGGAAAGATCGCGTGCAGTCCGTGGCCCGTGTATTAGACCGTACTCCATTGCTCCGGCCTTCGCCTGGTATTGATCAGAAAAATCAAGAAAACCGCCTATTTGAGTAACTGCCGCTGAATTCGATCTAGCTAAATAGCTAGTCTAGAGAAAATCCTCCACCGTTTACTCTGAGCTAAACTCAGAATGTGGGCGATGCGGGCGTTTGAGGGGGTGGGGGGAATGTTGACGGGGTGGGGACGTACAAGCTACGGAGCCTCCCTGGGCAATGCCCTCTCTAGCAAGGAGCGTTCGTACCTGTGGGCAAGAGATGCGACCATTACGAAATATCGATGTTAACATCGGGACGTCGATTCCGATATTGGATATTTATATCCGACATTGAAGCCCAGAAAGAATTTGTAGAATTCGAGAATTCCGGGAAGTAGATTGTGGGGGGGGGGTGGAATAACACAAAATACTAATGAACTGTAAAACATTAAAAAGGCTAATATTCGTAAAATTTCCATCCAATAAATTACATTTCGTAGAAATATTTTACTCTTGTCCGGTGTAATAACTTTTACAAGAGTATGGCGTCTAAAGGAGATTTTTTGGATTGTGTTCAGAAAAAAGGAGTAACTATAAAAATGAGATTGAAGAATAGTGGAAATAATAGTTCGTGTGACTATTGAAAAGTAGAAAAAAATCAAAAATATTAAACTCACTACATTTTAAAAGTATAATTTTCTTTTAAAATTTTTATTAAAGTCTAATTTTTAATAGATTCTAGATTTTGTCAAGAGTTACTCCCGAAGTAATATAACTCCAGCACAAAAAGTTACTGAACTCTCTTTACCCGATCACTATCGAATTTTTGGTCTTTCGAACAACTTTCGTAAGCTCTCCTTGCATATATGGTAATGCATTCTTCCTGAGAAAAATATTAACTTCTACATAAATACTAATATTAAATAATTTATTGATAAATATTAAATGTTTCTCACATATAATGTTGCAACATTAGCGAACAATCTCTGAATTTTAAATGTCAACCGTTCTGAAGATTATATTGTTTAGCGCAACATGGCTTGGGGTTACGTTGACATTTGAAGTAACTACTACACCGCAAACTAGAACTGCTTCTATAAATACATCGCTGCCACTTTGTGAACTGTGTGGATTCATCTTCTATATTTCACTAAGTAATCGAGTTGTCATGAGCAAATGTATTCTGTGTTAATGAAATACGTATGTAAATAAAAAATCGGGAAATGGGGCGTTCACTTTGCCTAAATAAATGATACATGTAATTACTAAATGCTGAATCTCTCTTATTTCGGAGAAAATTAAGCTGTAATATCATACACAAATCGTGCAAACTTCCCAGGTATTCGGAATTGGCATATGCTATCCATTATCGCCATTGGAAAATATACATTACGGAAAAATGTATTCGAAATATTTGAGTTTTAGCACACAACGTAGTATTAATCAGTCTCAAGTAACTTCAGTTCAGGATAAAAAAAGAGTCGAATGAAAAAAGGCATAAAGGTTTCTTGACCCAGTTTGAGGCGATGTTCGTATGCCTAATTATATGATTTCTAGAAATTGCACAAATTCACCACTCCATCTGTTCGTTCACGCCCTCTCCCTCAACGAATTCTTCGTAAATGGCCACATGTTTCTACTGCACGAGCAAAACTAAGATATTTGGTTTTTAAAAACTACTCTGCCTCTTAAATTTCGCGGCCCGATCCCCAACGGCTATGTCATATGTTTCGACCCCGAGTGTTGATTGCGATGCAGTCCGATGTACAACCTTAAGTAGGCGCGCCTCTGCGCCCTGTAGAGAAACGCATTCCTTGCCTCTCGACGACATTCGAAGGCGGAAGATGCGCCCGGGCGCAGAGCGGGAGGGGGAAGTGGGCGATCCGTGGCGGGGGAGG
>BOPP01000073.1:3350700-3375187 GCA_017312745.1 Gryllus bimaculatus | reverse complement strand
CCACATAGGATCAAGTAATCTAATTTGTTTGTAATAATTACCTATTAAATAAATAAAATAAATAAATATATTGCATAGTAACTTACATGTATACTAAGTGGATTTTATGTAGTGGGTTTTTGACACCAACACCTGGTGAATATGATTCCCACGTTGTGTATTGTAATTATACTACATTGTATGTAGGCTCTGAATCTTCAGGAGGCTTTTTTCAGCAATACTATTAATAATAATAATAATAATAATAATAATAATAATAATAATAATAATAATAATAATAATATTTGGTTAGTCACAATGATAACATTGGTCTCGCAGCTATGGCCGTCAAGCTGGGAGGCCATGTCATGGCAACGGCCTCAGTAGGAATATGCAAAATTTGAAGATACTTTACTTTGTACCTGTGAAATTACTGTAAAAGCAAAAACGAAGAAAATAAATATGATTAATAACACAAAGAAAATTTAAGACCATTTAGGGCAAGACAATTACGACACAAGGATGTTCCTTTTTTTACAGATCCTGGTGGTAATTGATTTGCTCTGTATCTATATTATTTAGTATATAATATTAATCACGGGTGTTCAGAGAAAATTCATCAAATAACAATAATAAAAACTATAATAACCAATAATATCTTTTCTTTTGAATTCCGTATAGTTGTAGTTGGGCATTAACTAGTTTCGTGGATATAAATAAGGTTCAATTATGTATTTAAACAAAATCCATGTCTTGGATACACATTCGTACAATGAATAATTGACTTCACTCAATAAATATCGGACAAGTGAAGATGCAGAGGACCAATATCGCATGAAAGTCTCCAAGATCAGTCAAAGCAGATTAGTAGCGTGGTCTCAGAAACATCTTTCTTGTCGCAAGAGTCCATTAAGACTCGTGAACTTCTTCGAAGACGTTGCAGCACTTTCGGAGATTAGAAAATCGGGAAAGGTCACACGAGATAGGTTTAACAAAGTCATATCAGACCATCAAAGAAAGAGTGACGTAAATTCGGATTTTCAAAACTGCTTTGTGAAATGTAAATATTACATTTCAAGATATTACTTCTTGAAACAATGTTTAATTTTCGTAATATAATCAGTAGTATGCAGCAATGTTTTTCAATGTTTGTACTATTTTGATGCAAATATCGTGTGAGAAATCTTAATGGTTTGACTAACGAATATACAAGCATGATATACCATTGTCGTGCATATGAAACATGTTCATCACAACACAACTGCTACATTACACTGACGTAATAATATTTTGTGACAAAGTTTCTGGTAAATAAGCCAAATAGAAATGAGGTTACAAGCAAATTTTATTATATGCATCATCTATGTACCATCGGAATCCATCGATGGACATTTGTGCAGGCACGTACAATAATAATTATTTGTCGACCGAAGATTACGTAGCAATGTTCAGCATCCGGGAATATATGTGGAAACTCCACGATTGTGCAATACTCCACCACTGAATTTCTGTAACCACATTCTGAAAAGACAGCACGACGCGCGAGAACTGTGGTACCATACAACCCCGTTCCGCTATACATTTGGCGCTTCGGATTGAGCTGCCGGAGAGGACACGGATATGGGACGCGGCAACAAAGCCGGAGACGCGTTGTCGAGAACGTAAGGTATAGGATCACCTATTGTTAAATTAACGCAAACCAGCTCACAGGCATCAAACTAAGAGCGAACAATCGAACTCCGAGGTGAGAGCACAAGTACCTCACTATGTATTTTGATATAGGCAGTTCCCTCCGCATCTCGTCCGACCCACTTGCAATCCTGTGCTTTGTGGGACGAGTCAGCTGCCCACATCCACTGTGGAGGTTGGCTCAATTGCATTTTGACACGATAAACGCATAGAGGGCCGAGGGGCAGATGTTACAATCCGGAAGTGCCTGGAAGACACCTCGAACAATGAAACAATGGCGGTCGAGTCTAGACGCCATCGCATGATCAACTACAACGAACAGTAGATGGTTTGGGAGCTGCAGTTGTCCTAGATACGTCTATGAAATAGTGTAAGCAGTGTGTAATACAAGACCAATTCGGGAGTTAATAAAACAAACTGATACAATTACATGTGCACCATTTTAAGCACATATGTTATAGTCAAGTAGAAATCGCCATTTCAATTTTTTGTCGAGAATTTTAACTATGAAAGAGATTCTGTACTGACTGCCACAATTAAGCTCCTGTCTTGATCACAAATTTTTGATTCCAAAATTAACAATTCAATTGCTCATTTCAAAGACTCAAGCCATAAAAAACTATTTGATCAATTACGTATAAATATGGAGTTAAGCATCCACATGCTCCATCGCTAGCACGTTTCGTATATTGTGACGTCGTGAAGGGAGTTAAACACAGATACGGAGATTTTTATACAGATTTATTTACATTACTACACAATATTTACACGCCCATGGAAACTACAGCTGTACTCCAGAACAGTGCCAATCCCTGAGGCAAGCCGCCACAGTCTGACACAGCATCAGTGTGCTAAACCTTAGCGCCGCCCCTGGCCTCTCGTTCCGTGATGAACCGCCACACTTCGCAAACCCCCGCTTACGATTCTCCCCTGCCGGGTGTCACAAATCGAACGGCAGCGGTTCCTTCGCTACCCTCTTTTGCGAGGAATCACGTGACCGTCCTCCCACGCAGCCGACCCGCGGACGGCGTCACCTAATTACCGACTTTTGGGCCCGGTTGCAAATGGGCGCCGCCGCCACCTGTCTGCCACAGCTGATCCCCGCGTTGCAAGAACACGCGGAAGCAAACTCCCAAGCAAATCTACACTAGGCCCTCCCGGTCAAAGGCACTCCAGTGACATCAGTTGATGCCCTGAGACACCTCTGTCGGTTTTAACATTACGACTTTTTGTGTTAGTTAAGGTCGCATCCACTTCTAGGTTATTAGCGCCCATTATTGATTGTAACGGTATGGTAACTGTGAGGATGATACGATATGATGTTGATACGGGGTGAAAGGACAAGCAAATTCCTCAGCAAATTTATTGCGACTGACTTCAGAAGGATTAGTTAGACTAAGCACACGCTGATTTATTCTGGTATTTTCGTGACATTTCAAGCCTTTGGGACAATGATCTTTAGCTACTTGAGGAAAAGTTATATGATTTTAAGAACCGGAAACACCAAGAATATAGCATTATTTGCTACTCTGATAACATATGTACATCGCACCTCTGTAGACATCGCGTCAGAATTGCACAACGATGCAAATTCTGAGTATTTGGCCCCGAAAAATGACCTAAGCATCCCAGGTCTAGGAACCATCCGCCCACTCCTCTCCCCTCTGCGCGCAGTTGGACGCGCGGCTCTTCGTCGCTCTGCCCCTCTGCGTTCCGCGGCAACGCAGAATTGAGCTTCTTGTGTTGCGGGTGGTCTCAACCCGAGTGCCCGTGGCAGCCCTGGGTGGTGGCCCTACGCTCACTGTGTCGGGTCGTTTTGCGTTAAGTATAAGTTCTTTAAGACGGGCTCACGCAGAATAGCTTTGGAATACCCATGTCGAAAGAGTGCAACGGGATGGAACAATGAACGGAGTCAATTGGCAGGGAGAGACCGTAGATACAATATATGTCGATATGCGAGTATACTCTTTAATATTACAGTTTTTGTGGACTTAACCGTCATCTCTCACAGTTTTTATTTGATTATGAAGGAGCAAAGATCTCTATTAAGGGCAATAGGAAAGTTGCAGGTGATTATGCACGATCAGACACAAAAATCGGCAATGACACCGCGAATGCTTATGAGCCGTAAAATGACGTTCGACAATATAAACGAGAACACTTCCAAGGCTGGCGAAACAGATAATGCAAAAGAAATGAAGAAACTCTAATGAAGAAACTGCGAACATTGCACAAGGAAACGAAAGAGCGAGAACAAAAGAGAACAAGAGTCAGCTCTGCGACGAAATTTAAACCACCGCAAATCTAACTTGAAATGGTGTATATTTGAATCCTCGCAATCACAAATAATCATATACACTCCCCGTACTCTAACCACTGTCAAACAAGTTTACTCGATAAGTGGGAAGTACCCCACTGGGAAGTGAATTCGAAACCGGAAGGCACACATACAGCAGCCCTATGGCCACCAAAAAGCTTCATGCGAGAGGGAACAGCAGCGGTACGCCGGCGGCAGCGACGCCGTTGAAGCTATACACAGGATATTCACACGTAACCCATAACCGATCCACGCGGCTCCCACCTCTTCCCATTGCCAGGTGACGGATCGCGCAGGCGTGCGCGAGCCCCGGCGCAACCACAAAGCCCGGCGCCCGGGGGCTACGTCGTAATCATTTTTGCTAAATTGTACAAAAATCTCGCGCGGCATTCCCCGCTACACGCTGATGCGCCAGTAAGCCCCGTCCGCGTTCCGACGGGTTCGCTAAGCCACGTATTAATCTCTCATTTGAAGCCGCACAAAGGCGGCGTCTGTGAGGAAAAGCCGCGGCAGGGCGGAGCGAGGCGGAGTGAGGCGAGGGGAAGGGGTGAGGATGGGATGGGGTGGGGTGGGGTAGTGGAATAGAGTGGCGGCTTAGGGATTGAGTAAAGTGTTAATGCCTTTTAGATTCGGGTGGGGGTGCTGAAGTGGTATCTAGGGCTGGGGTTGGGCGGAAGGTACTGGAGTGATGGGTAGAGTGGGTGGGATAGTAGTTTGTTGTTGCTTTATAGGTGGGGTGGGCGTACCTGCGCTTTATTATCCTCGGTGTGATGTGTGTGCGTGAGGTATAAAAGTGAATGTGGTTTGTGGGTTGTGAGAGTTGATTGGGTAGGTGTGGTAGGGTTGGCGAGAGGGAAGGTGCTGGCGTGAGGTACGGCTTTGGCTGCGGAATGGAGGCTCGTATAAGTTTCTTTTGCATGCAGACGGGAAGTTAGTTGTGTGGTATAAGAGCATATTTCGTGAGCAAACTTTTTTACCTATTTGTCTATTAAAAAATTGATGGGTCCCTTTATAATAACTATTAGAAACATAATAAGTGTTAATTGATTTTTCGTCGGACTCTTACTCAAATGATAATAATATTAGTAAGCACATCTTGTTGTTTTTTTTTATTAATCCTTTTAAGATATTATAATAAAAGTTTTTTTTACTAATGTGTCATTTATTTTTTTTTTATTTTTTGTGAGGATAGGAGTCATTATTAATTCTGATTGAACAATCAAACGACCCACTACTATCCCTCGCATTATAATTTTTAGCATACGCTTTGCCAATCATGTTTCTATCGATAATTAAATCCAGATATTAATAAGTTTTGATGGTTTTTTTTTTGAATGATTTAACTTAGATGTTTTTAATTATCGAAACAATCGTATTTTGTTCGCTACCCCTAGATACAGGGAGCTCATACGAGTCAGGGTTGCTCAAGAGGCCATTCTTGGTAATCTCCGAAGCACTTTGCTTGGTAGTTAATTGTTTTCAGACGATCGACGAGGAAAGGATAAAGTGACTAGTTTAGAGGAAAGTCTGTGTTCCTTTCTGTTTCTCGAAGCACCTAGTTAATTAGTATATTTTTATTCAGTATCCTACATGGAAATTGGTTAGCAGAGACGATCCCAGGATCAGTTTGTTGTACCACCTATTTTTACTGTTGGAACGTGATGATGAGAATGCGGAAAATGGATATAAAGGCAATTTTAGGTTTGAAGTTTATATATCTTATATTCGAATAAGTAGATGTTTTTGGGCCTCATTGGAGGTAGCGATTTTCAAAACCGAATAGGCCTTCTGACCGGCTAGTTAAAGACCTGGGATTTCCTCCAAAACATCTAATAACTGCCTCTTATTCTGATCATTGTTCCTCGGTATGCAAACAATGCTTTATGGTTTTACTAGTTCTGTTGCTGAAATGAAACGAGAGGAATTTCGAAACATTTTGATTTTAAATAAATTTCCTTCCGCTGTAGGGTCTAAAAAGGGAAAAAGACGTATTTTAATATCCATTCTTCAATATATGACGGTCTCATATAAACCAAACCACTAGTTGTTTTTTTTTTGCTGTATTAGTTATATACTATTGATTCATTATTATCTTGTTACTTTATACGGATTGTTTCTTTACTGATGGAATGAGTGGAAAAGAAGAATTTGGAGTGTATGCGTGTGAGGATGGAGTCAGGTGTTCGTCTGCAGAATGTGAGTTTCAAGCAAAAGCTTCTTTAAACTACGGATCTGGTTTCATGAAAATCATGAGATATCTATGTGGAAAATGGTATGGATTGTGGGTAAATAGGAAATGGTTTAGTGTTGTGCTCGTATTTGTTTGCGAGAGTGGTTTTAGAGTTGTGAGGAGTTCTCTTATTATTGTTAATTTCTGTGGTTACATCGTTTGAAGGGGGGGTTGTTGTGAACCTTAGAGAACATTTTCTTGGTGAGTCGGTTTGTTGAATTTTTTTTGGGAGTTTATCACATATGACTGACTGTAAATAGCAGTAATTCGCGCTAATTGAAACGGTTATTTTTAGTGTAGTTATTGCCTCGATGTAAAAGTTGTTTAGTATATGTTCTCGAGGGTAAGTATATCAGTTATAATGAAAACATTTAAGATGTTAGTAAAGCTTATGTGCCATATTCATCTTGTATTTGATCCGATTACTAATGGTATTTCGCGTATTCAAGAAGAATTATTTGTGCCGTTCTAAAATAGGAAGGGGGATTATGATACATAAACAGTTGAAATGTGAGTGTACTTACTGATCAAATTATGAATACTCACTAGGAAACAGCTGACAAACTTGCAAATTTTTCAAAAAGCCATTAGGTAAAATAAAGTTTTATAACGAGTTATTTTCCTTAATCGAAGCACTATCGCCATTTATTTATTTATTTGTATTTGCTTATAATCGTAATGTTTGAATAGAATCGAATTCTGTAAAAATGTTGTCTCGGGAATAGAGCGGGGCATCAAACCTAGTATTCAAAAGTGCACTCGGGCATAAAGAATCTTACGGATCATGGCCCGCAAAGAGTATTAAGAATTTTCCGTTTGAGTGGAGCTAGGTAGGTGGTTGGTGGTTTCAGGTCCTAAAACACACAGCACATGAACTAGTAAACCATAAAATAATTATAAACTCTGTATCTATCAAATTTAGCATATTTTGCTTGTAATGTAATGGCTCTTTAGAGAGTCTTCGAAGCCAGACTCACTACCCCGCCCGCAATTTGTTTCTGACTCGATTTGCTTCTCTGCCACTTAATGTATTTGAGTTGTCGCACATTAGAAAAAGCAAATTATCAACTGTACAGACAACAAAAACAGCTCTAGAGACTCTCGCTTTTGCACCTATGATCTTATTCTGTGCCCGATGTTTAAACTTTTTTTTTTGTCGGTGGTACTACGTATGACCCAAGTTCAACCTTACACATTCTTTACTAGATGCTTAGCGAGGTTACTACGTTCACATTTGTTTTGCGGATAATTTGTTAAAGTGATTGATGAGAGAACAAAAGAGGGATATAACTTAATATATCATTAATCCAATATTGTTATGTAAGTATTAAACATAAACTTTTCAAGAATAGCATCTGATAGAATTATGACATGAGCAAGCAGTTTGATGAAGAGTTGCTGACGTGTATAAATAAATAGAGGGTAATACGGAGGTGCAACGGTATGGGAGATAATGGAGTAAAATAAATATAAAGGAGATATGGGTCAAGGATAGGAGGTCAGAAATATATTAATCTCCACTGATACGACCGAGTTGCCGAGTTAGACACTGTGCAGAGAACATAAAGAAAATGTGACAATACGAGGAATATTATTTGTAAAAGGATATGATGAGTGAATACTCCTCCGCAGGTAGGACAGAGAGACGTTGGGCGTATAGAACAGAAAGCACAGGAATTTTTTTTATATTTGATCTTGGTGGAATATAAAATATAATAAAGTGACGTACATAGATAAAAAAGAGAAGGTATACTTATGCTTCGAGCGCAACAATCCAGTCATTATAATGGTATGAATTAACCAGGACAAAACACCTTGTCTTTTGATATTAGAGATGAAAGAGAGAGAATGACTAACCAAGTAATCAACAGAACTATGCTACAAATTAATAACCAAGTTTAGAATAAGAGAAAACTTATTTTTCAAAATACAATTCATTGGTTTCTTATTCATAAAACAAAATGAGACATGTTATTCTCCATAATCCAGTGTATTTATGATAGAGGGACATCGCCTGCGTAAGATAGAAAATATTAGAAAATTACAACCCCAATGAAACGTGCGTGCAGATTCACAAAAGCTCTATAAAAGCAACATGAATTTGTTTTTATAATTAATATGAATTATTTACTCATAAAACTTTTATACTGCTCTACCGATGAAAGACGACATAGCAACTGCGCTTATATATCAGGAAGGAAAACACTAATGTAACTTGAATTTAACCCAACAGGATTAATAGTATTTAAATTACTAAAATTAATTATCGAAATAGATAAATTATTTTGTGCTTTTGCTGAGATGTATGTGCTCAAGACGAGGTCATAATAATACTATGGTTGTGGCGTACTTATGTACTCTATACGTAGGTGATGTTCCATTATCGTTCAGAGCTCCCGACCGGGGGCTGTTGTGTTCCTGGTAATTTTGTTGTCACAAGACCAGCAGGGTAATTCTTGTCGCTATCGGTAGCGAGGATGTCATCGCGGACTGCTTAGCTATCGAGAGATAGATACTAGGTTATTTCGAAATTCAGTTTCAGTTGATTTTCTCGGGTGGAGAGAGGTAGGGATGGAAAGTCCTAAAGGGGCGAACTTTTTTTTTCAAAAAAACCCTTTCCTCAAGTAGGGGGGGTCATCTTTATGCTCGTGTTTTTCCTTTAAAAAGAAAAAAAAAAATTCCTCTGGCCTTTAACAAATCTTTGTCTGGACGTAAAGTCCAGACGGCATAAAATCGCTGCCAGCTACTCTGATCCATAACAACAGGAAAGGGAAATTGGGGTAAATTTTCTCCCGGGCCCATTTCAAACAACTAGAACAAAAACTAACCCGCGCGCGGCAACACACCAAAGATCTTGTTTTTAGTTGCGCGCGGAGACGGATACAAATTGCAGCACGGAAGGTCTTTATGTGCGACTTTTTCGCGCGTGGTACTTCCCTCTTCCTATCTTCACCCCTAACTGCTATCAGCGTTAATTCTAAATAGAATCCAAAGCACACTGCCTGAAATGGAAGAGAGCTGTAAACTCGGACGTAAATACTAACAATTTCTTTAATCGGTTACCTTCCCCACCAAAAGGGACGCTTGGCAGGGCGCGGACCAAACGCAGGCCAGCGTGAAAAAATCCAGAGTAAAAAAACGTCGAAAGGAAGAATTAATAGTATGGGGACACGACAAGATCAAAAGTAAGTTAAAAGTGTACTACGGCTAGTTTGACGGAAAGGTTATTCCCCTATAAAGTATTAATATATGTATTAGTGAGCCAGCGGTGTGAGAATAGGGCGGTAAGCGCGTTACCTGCCCCGGATGGTTCTCTTTGTCCGCGGGCGCTAAATTATTGATCGCTTACAAACCTTACTTGGGCGACTGTGATCCTCTAGACGAAAAGAGTTGGTTGCGATGGTGGTTTGGTGTAGACCATTTGGAAGACACCGTACCAGCAAGAAGAACTCTTGTGCAATGTGGGCTAGCAGGGGGAATACTAGGATAATCGAAGATTTTTAGAACGCGAAAGGGACTGTAAAACCGAAGATTTGATCAGGGGAGCCTCTCGGGACTGTGCATGACTCGGGGTGTGTGGGGGGGTGAATATTATAAATAGGCTTAACAATCACTTCACGGACGCGCCCTAGCCCACCATCATAGGAAAAATTCAAAGTTAACGCTAATCACTTTTTTTTGCCCCTCGGGTGTCGGGCCTTGTTTTCGTTAATAATTACCTATTTTAAATCTCAAAGATTATAAATAAATTATCACTAACATGCACCGTTACACTACCCACAATGCGCTCCCGGTCCGGGAACAAGACTAGGAGCGGAAGCTTAAGGAGCTTTAAGACTTAATGTAATTACAAAAAAACTGTTCCCTGGTCTGATTTTTTGTGGCCAAATAAGAGTACAGAATGTTTTGCCAGTATAAGCTTGATGAAGCTGGTAGATACCTTGTTGGGAGGGGAAAATCCATTAGCAGTGAAAAACAGGCCTGGGTAGGGAGCGCGGGAGAAACAAGAGAAGAGATATCACCATATGTTTGAGATGTAACGATCAACCGCCACCTGGACCGAGGGGCAACAAAAACATCTGCATCTTTTACTTGTGGTGAATAATGACCTTAGCCTGTTTCAACACGCCGACGCAAACACCTAATCAGATTGTACTTTTTTAGCTTTTATACTACATGTTTTATGCTCTTTTTCAATGTTTGACAATCTTCACAGTACGAGAAATTCCGGCATAGGTTTTGATCGTTTTTAATTGCCCCACCGCGAATACGTTGTTGTAGCATTAGATACCGCATATGTAATGTAAGTACTGAATTATAAGTTCGCGAGTCAGGATTGCGAGTTAGTCTTCTTCCACGCCTGACTGGAACATATGAAAGTTTCCATTTCATATAAATTGTTGGTTGTCCGAGTCTACATGTAGTGTTAGAGAAGTGCTGGATTACCCATAAGGTTATCTACCAGGCGACCCAACAAAGGCAACTTACTTCAACGGCTCAACGGAAACGCTGTTTTTTTTCCAAATCTCTATGGGAAGACTTACCAGAAACTATAATGATCCAGATTTGTATTTAGAGTGTAAAATAGTATGATACGAGGTACGGGGAGGATGGATAAAAACACACCCTACGTCGCCACAAAAAAATCACAAAATATTAATTAAATGGTATTTGTTTTTTCTTTATTTTAGTATCGTCTTTAGTATCGAAATATTTAAAACGTCCGGGGCGGAATAGGCTTCGGGTAATTCATTATATAACCAAAAGAGCTTTTGTGACGCATATCTCACAAAAAGATGAGAGACTAAGTTAAAATACAAAACAATAAAAACAAAATATTCAATCAAGTGTATATCTTTTAAAATCATGATTTGATGGGAACATACACGACATCAGTAATAAACTATATGTCCGCCTTTGTATTGATTTGATTACCAAAACACTCCTATCGATGGGCCAATATATAAATGAAAGTAATTATATTACAACTGCTTTGTCTACCGAATGTTGAGCTTGACATGCTGTCAGTTTTTGATCATTTGCGGCAATTCTGACACTGAGATGGGGCGCGTCCGTTTTAACAGGGCATCAGAGAGAGGAGGCCGTGTGCGGTGCTTTTGCCAGTGGTGGGGGGATACTGGGGGTGGTCTGTGCGTATTCATTTTTTTTTGACGTGCGCCCAGGTGTGCGTGGCGGGTTGCAACGCGGTTAGTATGAGCGGTGAGAGCTGTAGTTTATTTAGGGATAGGCATGTGAGGTATGGTGATGCAGAAATATCCCAAGATAAAATCATGGGTGAATAGGATGCGACAAGAGAGAAAGTAAACAAGAGGCGAATGCTAGAGGCCGTAGTGAGAAGCTGAGTGCCTGTAACGGGGCGCAATGGAGTAGTAGAAGGGAACAGGGGCATGCGGTGGTAACCGTACGATGAACAAGACAGCGAAGGGTGGCAGAGAGGAGCGCGAATAGGAGAAACTACGGTGATGGAAGGAGTGAGAATAAATATAAAGCGCATGTGATGGAGGAGCCGCCAAAGGTGAAGGACGATGCTGATAACATGCTGAAGGGATGGAGCAATTATCTAGGTTTGAAAAAGTAAAACAAAACACAATGGAATAGAAAAATGAAGGCGTAAGTGGGAAAATTTAGAACGCCAGAGTGTAGAATAATGTTGTGAAAAGTGGAATGTAGTATTAGAGTGAAAAGATGAGACCAATAGCGTTTGCATATCAGTGTAATCATAAAGTGGATTCTCATGTGATTTAGAGGGAGAACAATAAATCGTTCAGAAGAATCATGAGCATTTCTTGTTCAAAGCGAACTGAGCTGGTAACAGCTATTCCATTTCATGTGCGGTGGTAATTAGGTGAGACGAGGTATTGAACATAGAGACGCACATCAAAAGAAATAAATGAAGAGAAGAAGGAGAGTGCAAAAACAAAGAACCGTGATGGAAGAGATTAGGGTTGGAAGCAAATGAATGAATAGTGAAGCACTAGAAACGTACTACCGTACGTCCTAAACCGAAGACAGAAGATTTCAGAAGAGTAAGAAGTGTGCGAGAAGTTTTACATACAAATCTGGAACAGGGTAACTAAAACGGAGACGAATAAAAAATTGAGGCCCGGGAAAGTGATCCGGAAAGCTACTAAATGGCAAGTGAGAACACACTCGGATTAACCAAAATCCAGGAAGTCGCACAAAACCAACATCGCTCATTCAAAGGTAATCGATGGAACTGCGGCACAAAACGGAACAGAAGAGGAGAAAAGATAGTCTGCATTAACACGCACGAGACCCCAAACGCCACACAGCGCCGTACGTGAACAACCAGAAGCGACGAGGTCGCCCTCAGTGCAAAGGAGGACGGCGCGATGAGCGAACGCTACACCCACGTGAATGCATGCACACGAGCGAGGGCTGCGGCAAGCCCCGACAGCGGTGGGTGGCGGGGAGCAGGGCGTGGAGGCCGGGGGTGGCGCGGCGCAGCGGCCCGAAAAATGCCCCGTAAACAAGCGCGCGCGCTCTGAAATATGCGCGTCAAAGGGCCAAAGTCCAGATTATGGCACCCCGCGGCGAGAGCGCACGCTACTGACGCCGACGACGCCACTATTACAGCCACGCCCACCGCGCCCGCTGCTATGCTCTCCCTTACGGCCGCCGGTGTTGCGGGTTCCGCGCGCTGTCGCTCTCGGAACGTTTTTTTGTTTAGTTTTTTGTTTTGTTTTGTTTTTTGTTTTTGTTTTATTTCTTTTCACAAGGGCGGCGCGTCAGCGGTTGGACAAGGGTATCATCGAGCAATGAGCCATTTCCGTGTGGTTCGTGGAGGGTGAGCTACGACATTAGTAGGCTCTGACAAGTTAGGTCACTTTTAGATGTCAGAGACCGAATCGATATGCGCCGTCGCAAGCCCTCTAAAGGTTGCAGTGCTCAATGAATATACTGAGTGGGCTTGGATGGGAAAGTGGTCACGATCTATTAATACGAGGGTCTGTCAGAAAGTCATGTCCCACATTTTCCCCTTATCCTAATAATGGTAGACAGTTGTGGTTGTTAACCTTTGAAAGTTTCGTATTTCCAGTGTAAGACGTTTCAAGTCTAGCTTGCAGATACACGTTCCTTAACGAGCTGTTAAAATGGCTACTGTAGAGGACGTACGTTACACGCATCGACCTGCAAGCTGTGGCTGAATTCCTCGCTGCGGAGAAGGAAACTGTTATGAACATTTGGTTGTGTGCAGTGTATGACACCTCTGTTGACCTCAGGATTACCGTTTAACGTTTCAGTAAATGAATTAGAGCTTCTGAAAGTGAAGAATGAGAGGTCCATGATTGGCCCCGCTCCAGGCCTCTCGGCACAGCGACGATTTCTGACGTGCTAATTACTGTATTTTGGGACATTGATGGTGTCACTGATGTTGAAGTTATGCCCAAAGGCAGTACCATACAATCAAATTCTTCCATCAACACTCCAATACTAGAAAGAAGCATTTTCTGCGAGTTCAATCCCAGATGTGCAAAGCTTGCTCTTGCACGAAAATGCCCGTTTACACACAAGTGTCACAACAAGAGAAGCACTGATAAAAAATGGGTTGGACTGTGCTTCCCCATTCACCACAGAGTCCGGATTTAGCAGCCTCCGAATTCCATCTCTTTGAGCTTCGAGAAAAATTGAAGATGACCCTAAGTTGAGGAATGGCTATGTCGTTTTCACGTTGACGCAAGGCTGTAAAAGTAGATGGAAATTATGTGAAAAAATAGAGCAAGTAGTAAAACCATGTATTAACATTGTGTGAAAATTTCAGGTTCTTCCAATGAACATTACTAGAGAAAAATGTGGGGCATTACTTTCTGACTCACCCTCATATTATACTAGCTCATTGATGACTAATGTGATGGTGTATTGGCAGAAGGTCACCCGTCTGTGGCGCTCCCACCCCCCTCCTTGTGGTCACACATTTCTCAAGTTAGCACATCGAATTATCTACGAAACTACTTATTAGTGAGATGGAAACGTCTAACGCCTGAGAATGATCATCGTTGACGGTCAGTGACTGAGGTCACTCACTGATACACATGCATGATGAACATCATCCAATGCAGCCGAGCTAATTGCCAATACTAAAGCGTGTCCATGACGCTTAAGAGAACGCCTAACATTGACGCCCAATTTTGATGCATGAAACTATCTCTTGATGCTGATGTGCAATGCCCAGTGCTGACGAGATACGACAACGCTTAACGTTGATTCCGCCAACGTCCCATATTGATCCCCAGAGTTAGTATCTGAAATGCCGCCGCAATCCTATATTTAATTTTTGACCACATTTTTTTCAGAAAACTATTTTTTGCCCCCTAAGATAGTTTAGAACATTTCTCGTCGACAGTCGGTAAGTTTTCAACTGTACAGAAAATTAGCATATGCTACGAGCCGAATACGTCTTACTGTGATTTTTGAACTACGAAATAAAGTATATCTGCAATCCAACGATTTTAGTCCAGTATAAGATTATGATCGCAAACTTCGTCAAAATCTGTACACTTTGAGAATATTTTCCAGTTTAAAAGATAAGCATTTCAAAGAGAAAGTGCTTACGGACGTGTATGACGAATGGTTTCCATTGATACCGACTTCAGGTTTTCAGAGGAGATCTGGTAGGCCGACTACTGAACTGGATTTTATGGAAAACTAATTTTTTGCCTTCATCTAACGGTTTGTCTGGTAAAAACGTCATGAGAGCTGTTACAATTTTTGCAAAAACTGGCACGTACAATACATTTTATTTAAGGAAAAATGTATTTAAGCTGACAGCAGACAATTTTTAAATTAGAAATAAAATGAGGATTTTTAATATACAGTAGACCAACTACAAAGCAATGTTACCAAATTCAAATTAATGGCAAGGCGGCATGTTTCACTACGAAGGTTTCTGCCATTGACCTGCTAACGTCTACACCAGACGCGAACATCCGACGTCACTTACGTCGCAGCAGCCACAGTCTCCCCATTTGCAGTCACCTCCCCGTTTGCCGCACTACCCTCACTACCTTCCTTCTCACGCTACGCCAGCCCCACACGGTGCCGCGTTTTCAGAAAGCTCGCACTCGCATTAAGAATGTAACAGGCGCAAAGAGTGTGAGTGCCCGAAGGGGGGGGAGGCAGGTCGGGAGAGTAAAGCTAGCGTGGCGCGTGGAACGGAGCGGCCTCGGCCCAGGAAATAGGGCCGGCTGCACGAAAGTGACGCAGTAATGGTGGTTTATATGCTCTCCAGGGTGACATACTGAATAGAGGTGGCAGTGGATTTCCTTACATGTAGCAAGTCTCGGCAAACACTGCCTGTTTTCGTGAATTTGAAAGTGTTTATGAAATTTGCATCGTCATAAAACGTATGGAACATCAAAAAGCTTGCAGGGAGTAATACAGTTCTTCAATCTACGGAGTAGTGTTGGTACTTTTACAAATTGGAGGCGTGAGCCGACGGGAGACTCGTCGAGAAAGCAGAAGGTGGACGCAGATCCTAGTGCAAGGACAGTTATGCGAGTTCGGGAAAAATTCTTCTCTGGCACTGCAGCCCAATCAATGCCTTGGCATGACATGCGTATGTACGGATTGTACGCGCGGCATTGTATGCAACACATTGGCAGATTATACTTCTCCCATACATCACATTCAGTTTTTACTCAATTTGGACGATAAACAAATAAAAAAAGAACTCCCCAAGCATTCAGTCGGAGCATTTGTACAATATTGGGATGGGCCATGTTGAGATGGAGGATCGCGCACGCCTAAGATTGGGAAGAAATACAGGTTGGGGAAGGGAGGATCGCGCGCGATGCATAGCGCATTGATTACGGTACTGCTCAGGCATTAGAAATTGTTTGGCTCCCGACACGCGTGGAAAAGGTGTGCATGCAAGTCATTATTCATTAATAATTCGGCACCGCTAGCCGAATTGCTTAACTATACTTCGTGTAGTCACAGAGGTTAATCAACTTGAGACATCGTGGGTTCCTGGATGGGTGAACGTCAGGGATCCATGGGAATTTAATGGCGCCGAGCCACTGACCGAAGGGTTAAATAGCAAGACTGACTACAACTGATGATGACTGAGTAGGTTAAAGGAGGATTACCCCAATCCACGTTCAACGCCAGTACATGGTTATTTAGAACATTGTTACAAATGAACGTAACAAAATTTTTAAAAAGTGTAAGGGGAGAGGATGAAAGGAAGAGGAAGGAAAGATTGCACTAGGTACTGCTCGCCAAGTATCGATCGGAGAAACCACGAAAAACTACCGATTAGAGCAGCTGGAAGCGAAAATCCACAACCATCCAGACTTGAAATTAGGACATCCCGGTCAGTCGCTGAAGAGGTAGCAGACGTGCTGGCTATGATCAAAACGCATCCGGTATCAGAACGGAAGAAAATCGAATATTCTCATAGTAAAATAAATTAAATGTAGGTCAAAGAAGGAAATTAAGACGTGGCCACTAAACTAAATTGTAAAATTGAGAAACTGTCACACCACATATATTTACAAAATATTTAATTTTACTCGAAGAATATAATTTTATTATAGTTGCCATAATAAAATGTATTGTGAATAACACTAACGTCTCCAGTAAGCTGTATTTAATGTATTTTGGCAAGAACTTAAAATATCGCGGAATTATATTCCACACTTAGAAAAAACCTCACTAATAATGGCACTGTGAATCTAGCATATAAACGCGCCACCTGATGAAGTACCGCAGTTTCAAGCCTACTTGTTACACGGCGAGTTCGGTTAGAGCCTCTTAAATGTCAGCCACAACATGAAGTCATCATGACACGTTATGTGTTGTAGCAGCGATAAACTTAAAGAAACATATGACGTCAGAAACTGGCCTGCCTCTCTGGAAACGAGGAGATGAAGGGGAGGTTGTTATCGAGATTTCGTACCCTCCGGAAACTTGCAGAGACCTACAACGTCGATCCTTGTCTTGCACATTACATGACAACAAAGCAACTGATCATGTTTCAGACATAGTTTTACCACAGAAGTCACACACTATCGGAAAGTAAATTAATTTACTCTAACGTTCATATGTCTCTTGAATTCACCTCCAATTTTCCAGTTTTGTTTTCTTATATGAATAATTTAGAAATGATTCTTTCCTTGATTTATCACACCCCGAGGGCACCTACAATATGTGATGAATGTGTGGATGAAAGTGAATGCATGTATTATATTGCTAAAGTTGTCCCAGTTCGCACCACGGTGTATTCAAAATAGCGCGTAAGAATTTAATTGCAAGAAGCAACTATACATTAAGAGAGATGACCAGTTTGAGTAGAATACTTTTCTGTATTTCAAGTACAGTTGAAATCGTAACGTACGTAAGTGAACATAAATTAATCAGCACATAAAAAATCAAAAAGGTAATCAAACAATTTATCGTGTTTCTCAACTGTATAGTAATAATAATTATCTTTAAAATGTCGGAATATAAACATGAAAAAAAGTTTCTGTCTCGAGAGCTACTGTGACACGAAATGTTGCCCGTGAGTGTGTGGAGTAGTCAATAAACTAGAAAGGATTCCACTTGCAATTTGGCGTGGAATGAATCGTCTCTTCTCCTGCTTCCTCGTGAAAGACACATGCGAAGGAATTTAATTTTCATGATTCTGGCATTATGGCCCCTACAATTGTGGAATGTTCATTCCCCGTACGCCATGCTCAAATAAGATGTTTGATAACTGAACGGATGGAATGTTGGTAGGCAGCTCCAGAGAAAGAGATAATTAACAAGATTTGGGATTTTAAGCTAAAATTACAGATAGTTCTCATATAATACACACAAACATTGTTTTATTGAGTTTATAGAACAAAAACACGATCTACACGACATATACCACCGAATACTCATCAATAAAATCCAACCATTTCGTTAGGGTTAAAATAATTATTAATATCTATTATATATTTGTATATTCAGAATACTATTATATTCTGTGACACATTCTATAGTGAAAAACGGTGGATGCCTGTGTTGTCCTTAATGGCAAACTGAAAGCATTGTAGTGGTGGAGTAAAAATGTATCTTTCAAGGGAAATAATATATCGAACAGCTGAAACTGTAGCTTTAATTAGGGTTAATTAAAAAAATACGGGTAAAATAGACGCGTGTTTTCAAGAATCCTCCCAGTCATTGATTCAATCAATAAAGCTCTTTTCTAGAAGAGAGTACAAAAGGTGTTATAAAATGGTTGTCCTTTACGCTGAATCATTCCAAATTCAAAAGCAAAAATACGTATTGTATCGGTGTGATTAACGACGTTTATGCGTGTTCAATGTATCAGAGATACAGATATTTAGGGCACAGATATGGAAATTAAGCTATAACGTTTAAAATAATCAAGAAAATGTCTGAATTTTTGAGGTAGCCCGACCTATACTTTAACTTGATAAAATCAGTCTGGAAAAACTCGTTAGTTTATTTAAAGAAAAAATGAAAGCCTAGAATCGCGTGACCAAGTAACCGATGATATGCAGCTAATAACTCAAATTACACACAGAATCGATTATTAAATCGACGAAAATGCGACGTCTGTGGGCATTGAACGCCCGTCTTTGCGAACAAGGAAATATGAAAATTAACGGTAAAAGAGTTTTTAAAAATATTAAAATAATCCCGCGAATTTTATTTACAGAGTATCTATAAATATTACATATGTAATAATTGAAAGTAATCCTTTCACCATGAAATGCTATAATACACTCAATTGTTACAATCTAAATACTTCAGGTTTCAGTTTCTAATGATTCGAAACTAAGAAAGGTATTGTGAAACATGTCTCACATCTGGAAAGGGCAACAATTGTAATAAGTAAAAAAATGTGTAAAAAACATGTATAAAAACTAAGAAGTATTCAATGGGATTTTGAACTATCAAAATATAATTTATTCCTGAACCGAATATTATATCAATATAGTATTTGAGAAACAAAAGTATTGGCGCAGTCACACTCAACCAACCTCAAATAGTTGACTTCCATTTCCAGTTACCTCATCATATTTTAGAATACAAGTATCCGTATTAACATAGAGCTACAGCTCTCCGAATACCTTTTCTAAAACATTTTCTCTGAGCACTTACGTATGAATAACTTTTATAAATCAATTGCGAATTTTTTAATAAATTTGAAAGAAATCGCGAGCCAGGGAGGAAAAAGTGATAAATAAAAAAAAGCTTTACGGTCTTTAGTGGTACCATTACTGTGCGATTCTGCCTCCCCTTTAATTAAGAATTGCATTGCGATTCTTCGTCCCCCTTAAATGATGGGGAAATAATCTGATATTCCATACAAATTGGTTTTCCAAGTAAAATGTCATGATGTTGGTGAGCGATATACTTTGCACGATCATACTTATTGTAATACGAATTGCCTACAAACTTTTATTCCATCTCTGCTTGAACACAGTATAAAATTCTGTCTTCTCGCTTTGCATCTATTAAAAGTTATTATCAGTAAACTGTATAACTAATTTGCAAGTGAATAAACTAAGAAGTAACTATTATTTTGAGTCCTATGAAAACGATTATAAAGGTTTCTGCTCTGGAAAAACACTGAAAGAGGATTGAGATGTGAGTGAGAAAATCTATTTTTGAAGTATGACAAATTTATAGGCCTGTTTGTTAGAAACGTTTCAAAAGATTCCTTTTCTGCGGAGCGACGATCTTTTGAAAAACAAGTGAAATAAAATATTGATAGCAGTTGACAGCATATTCTTGATAACACTTTCACCTTCCACGACGTCGCTATGTCCATTGCCCCAAACTTCCCATTCCATTCACCACTTCACAAACTTTCCCTACTTCATTTAGTGTTCTTATCCATCACATTTTCTTGTTCTTATCATCATCATCATCATTCATTTCGTTGTCGAGACCAACTACCCTTTACAGCATAATCAACGCCACCGCCTTATACCAGCCACAACCGTGTCACCAACTCCCAGATACTACACCTTAGAGAAAGCAACTTCGCGTATCTGCTCGGTCTTCTTATTGATACTCTGCCGCCGTCACGGCCGCCGCCGTCACGGTCACCACCGTTGATCCCGCCACATCTTTCTCCCCACTAACACCCAACGCATCAGCCTGCCCCACCCACCGCAGAAACTCCAGAGCGCAGCATGCCTGATGCCTTCCCTCTCCTCCACGCTAGCTCCCATCACCAGCGCACCGCCCCGACGAACGATGCAGGCCGCGGACGCCTCTCCTGGAGCTCTTCGCCTTCCCCGTCGCCTGCGAATTTTCCCCGTCAATCAGCATCCCCGCCCCCGCCCCGCCCCCCCACCGAACCACCGGACGCGTCACTATGCCGCCGATCGGGCCGAGCAGTTCAGGGCGGCACAGAGGTCACTGCAGCGTCTCTGATCGAAGACAGAGTTCGGGTTTCCAGTCTAAAGTGGCTGGTCGCGATACGAGCTAAATAGCTGGGTCAATTAGGTGCTGTTGTCGAGGAAAATTCTGGAGAACAGGCTGTCTGTCGCGGGATTTGCCGGCGTTTCAATGATCAATACGAGGTGAATACCGGAGCAAAACGTAACGGACAAGACGCGATCTTTCCTTCCTCATCCTTATTCCTCTTCTCTTCCACTTACCACATCTCACAAGAAAGAAAGAGAAGAGAGAGGGAGAGGAAGTGAAAGAGGGAGTTGAGGTGAAAGGAAGATGAGAGGAAGGAGAGGGTGAAGTGAAGATTGTGAAAGTAAGCAGTGATGTGAAAAGGAAAGAAGAGGAATGAAAGGAAGGTAGAGGATATAATCGGAAGGGGCAATAATGGAAAGGATGGGGTGAAGATGAAAAGGATGTAAGGGTTTGGAAAAGAAACGAGGATAGGGAGAATTATGAGGAGCGGATAAGAAGGATAAGAAATGATAAGGGAAAATTGGGAGGGATAGCGAAAATTAAGAGGAATAACGAGGCAAAACCGCCCTTGAAACAGGGCAAATAGCGAAATGACGGTAAAACGGGATTAATGAAATGGCCAGCGCTGTGAGAAGAACGGGAACTGCTGCCGGATAGCAGCTCGCCACCCTCCCGCCGCGCCCGCGCCTCAGCCGAAGGGCACCAACCCCGTAGGGCGCGGCGACGGCGAGCCCGGGCGGCGCGTGAAGGGATAAACCCGTGTCCTGTAATTAGCCGTGAGCCTTAATCAAGTCGTCTTGCCACGGAATCAGCGGCTGAGCCAGCTAATTGCTAGCGCAAAAAACCGCCTGTTTACCCGGCCCGCCCACCCCGCGCCCCCTTCCCCGTCCGCCCGACTTCCACGCCGCGCCGTTCTCCCCAGCCCCCCACCCCCACCCCCGCCGGCGCGTTTCCACGTTGCACCGAACGGCAGCTCCCGGTGAGGGGGGGGGGCGTCGCTGGAGGCGCACGGAGACCGGATGATTCGGCGTGATGCTGCGCGGCGCGGCCTCGGTGAGAAGGCGACGCGAGCGAGTGGCGACGGAGGCATCAGCTGCATGGCAGCGGAGCCGACTGCTGCAAGGGAATTCAAACATGGTGGCCCTTTCAACGTGACCTTGTCGGAAGCAGGGATTCCCAGGACGTTTGCATCGGAGAGTAAACAAATGGCGCTACCATCAGACTACTTTCTCGCACAGTTTTTAATTCTTCAAAATTCAGTCGCGTTCCATGAAATGAGACCTCCGCTATTCCTTTAAGAGTCTCTGTTATATCCGTTGGAAAAATTTTAAAAAAAATCGAGGAGAATTTTAAAAATGATTTTTTAATAATTTGCATTAACTCAAGAGTAATTATGTGAAAAACTGCCAAAATTTTTTCAAAAGATTGAACAAGAGTATTCTAAAGACCTGCATTTTTAAATACGTTTCATTTAGACAAAAATTCATGATCTCACAATTGTACTTTTGCAATGTTTTTTTTTCAATCTTTGTAATTTTTGAAATAATAGAGAGTTTGCTGAAATGTCATTAGCGCCATTTTTTTACCATTCTTTATATTCAGGAGGCATATTTTTTTAAATTACAGCAGTTTTTTTGAAATGTTTAATAAAATTGACTTATTTCCAAACAAAATTACGCGAAAATTACTCCCATTTTTGAAAAATTGGACATGATATTATTTCTATTTCTGTCTTTTAAGAATATATTCTAAGCGGAAAATTGTCTATAATCACTCTTTAGTGTAAGAAGACGCCGAAAAAATATAACCTTTACAATTTTTTTAAGCGACCATCACGCTATCTGACAACAAAGTTTAATAAAAATGAAACAAATCAAAACAACTTTTTCAAGCTCGTAGCAGCCTCAAGTTTCCCTTAAATTTAGAGGTTAAATATCATTTTGTGAAAAATCGTCTGCACATGTATGAACGGATGGCGATTAATGGAGAAATAGTCAAGTAAATCAAACAAATATCCGTATTTCTCCACTTTTTCTCAAAAAAAAAAATATATATTATAAAAATTTGGGTACCCAACACGCAACTTCTGGAACACACAACGTTTATTTCACTTGTACCAAAATCGAGAAACTTTAAATTCTAAATAACGAGAATAAATAGGCAAAAAAACAACAACATCACGGTTGAATAATGACAGGAGATTACAGAACAAAAATACCTATTAAATAATCACGTAGAAGAAAAACTGTTGCGACTAAAACTGGGCCACTTTGAGATATGTAGAAAATACATCGAATACAACCTTAGCGTTAATACACCGAGGTCGGTCTTAATTTTACACGTCATCACTGATATGCTATTTAACACTGCAGCATTGAGGAAACACATTCTCTTCATTTCACTGCGAAAAAAGTGAAACAATGAAAAAAAACACATTCTTCGCATGTCTCGTAAATCGACTCGAAAAAACGCAGTATCCTTCACGCAACACTCTCAAAGCCGCTATCACGGCAATCGCCTTACGATTGCACACTCGCGCAGGCATCTCCAGATTACTCATGGGAGAGCCCCGGCGATCAACTGGAGCCTTCGAAGATTCGACCCAGGGATTGGCGGGGTCGGTGGGCGAGGGGGGGTAGCGGCGAGGCTGAGTAGTGTGCGGGATGGAATCGCGGCGCAGCAGTGGACGTCGGCCGAAACGTGATATCTTATGGACAAAGGGTGCCCAGCTCCAACGCCGCTGCTCGCAAGCAGCCAGCCACCGCGCGTTACGTGACTCAAGCGCTGAGCGTGCGAGCATAGGAGCGAGCGAGCGTGCGTCTCAAAGCGCACGCGTGCGTCCCGCGCTTCCAGCTGACGCACACCCCGCGTGCTCGCGCCAGAGCACGAAGACGCAGACGTCGCCCAATAAGGGAGCGCAAGAAACGCCGAATTATTCTTAGTGAGTCTTCCCTCGGGTGTGCCGAACCGCATCCCGGATCAAGAATTCAATTCATTGCATGTTTTGTCTGTTTTAGAAAGATTTAATGTGACTTTTAGGCACTGTCCACGCTCAAAATCACACTCACATGTAGTGGAAACAAAGCGTGAAACCTCCTGCAAGGAGAATTTTTCTGAGCCGCTGACTTAACCCACAAAATTCCAAGTTCCTCCGAGTCACCTGTGTTCTGGTTTTCTCTGGACTGTCGGCGAAACATCTGTTTGCGCTACTTATGAATGCAAACTCAACCAAAAATATTTACCTCCTTCCGAAGCATCGGGACGAACGAAACGGATGCAGACGGCGATAAGCTTTCAAAGTAATGAACGTTTTCACTTGTTACCCTTCTTATTTGGCAAAAAATGTTATTTTAATATTTGTTATAATTAATGTAATTATTAAACAATAATATTGTTATAGACCATATACTCTGCAAAAAAGCATACAATATAATAAACATGTGTGTTATTTATTTAACAAAAAACCTCCGATGCCTCCTCCCCCCCCCTATAGATCGCCTGAATACGACCCGCTGCGAGGAGCAGTCTGGCAATTACCCTTACTTCGACTTTTCTCTTCTCTCTCATTCCTTCTTCCTCCTAATTCTTTTCCTCTCCATCCGACTATCTGTTTTCTGACCTCCTTCCCTTATGCGTTTGAGTTCATCTCGGAGTCATGCGTTTGCGTCATCACATCAATCACACAATTCACATTACGATCTTTCTTTCCTCGTCACACTTCACAGTTTTTCTCCATCATTCCTTCTCCTTTCTCTATCATTGCACGTATTTTCACTCATTTCTTATTGTCCTTTCAATCACCCCATTTTCCTTGTCTTTCCGTCCCTTATTTTGTCTCGTTCTTAACACAATTT
>BOPP01000073.1:3324444-3350675 GCA_017312745.1 Gryllus bimaculatus | reverse complement strand
CCGCCCCCGCCCCCGCCACCGAACACCGGACGCGTCACTATGCCCGCCGATCGGGCCGAGGCAGTTCAGGGCGGCACAAGAGGTCACTGCAGCGTCTCTGATCGAGAGGACAGAGTTCGGGTTCCAGTCCTAAAGTGGGCGTGGTCGCGATACGAGCTAAATAGCTGGGTCGAATTCAGGTGCTGTTTCGAGGAAAATTCTGGAGACAGGCTGTTCTGTTCGGGGATTTGCCGTGGTTTCAATGATCAATACGAGGTGAATACCGGAGCAGAACCGTAACGGACAAGACGCGATCTTTCCTTCCTCATCCTTATCCTCTTCTCTTCCACTTACACACTCTCACAAAGAAAGAAAGAGAGAGAGAGAGGGGGAGGAAGTGAAAGAGGGGAGTTGAGGTGAAAGGGAAGAGAGAGGAAGGGAGAGGGTGAGAGATGTGAAAGTAATGGCAGTGATGTGAAAAGGAAAGAAGAGGAAATGAAAGGAAGGGTAGAGGATATGAATGGAAGGGGCAATAATGGGAAAGGATGGGGTGAAGATGAAAAATGGATGTAAGGGTGGAAAAGGATAAGCGAGGGATAAGGGAGGAATATGAGGGAGGGATAAGGGAAGGATAAGGAAATGATAAGGGAAAATTGGGGAGGGGATAAGGGAAAATTAAGAGGAAGTAACGAGGGCAAAACCCCCTTAGAAACAGGGGCAAATAAGCGAAATGACGGTAAAACGGGGATTAATGGAAATGGCCAGCGCTGTGAAGGAAGGGAACGGGAACTGCTGCCGGATAGCAGCTCGCCACCCTCCCGCCGCGCCCGCGCCTCAGCCGAAGGGCACCAACCCCGTAGGGCGCGGCGACGGCGAGCCCGGGCGGCGCGTGAAGGGATAAACCCGTGTCCTGTAATTAGCCGTGAGCCTTAATCAAGTCGTCTTGCCACGGAATCAGCGGCTGAGCCAGCTAATTGCTAGCGCAAAAAACCGCCTGTTTACCCGGCCCGCCCACCCCGCGCCCCCTTCCCCGTCCGCCCGACTTCCACGCCGCGCCGTTCTCCCCAGCCCCCCACCCCCACCCCCGCCGGCGCGTTTCCACGTTGCACCGAACGGCAGCTCCCGGTGAGGGGGGGGGGCGTCGCTGGAGGCGCACGGAGACCGGATGATTCGGCGTGATGCTGCGCGGCGCGGCCTCGGTGAGAAGGCGACGCGAGCGAGTGGCGACGGAGGCATCAGCTGCATGGCAGCGGAGCCGACTGCTGCAAGGGAATTCAAACATGGTGGCCCTTTCAACGTGACCTTGTCGGAAGCAGGGATTCCCAGGACGTTTGCATCGGAGAGTAAACAAATGGCGCTACCATCAGACTACTTTCTCGCACAGTTTTTAATTCTTCAAAATTCAGTCGCGTTCCATGAAATGAGACCTCCGCTATTCCTTTAAGAGTCTCTGTTATATCCGTTGGAAAAATTTTAAAAAAAATCGAGGAGAATTTTAAAAATGATTTTTTAATAATTTGCATTAACTCAAGAGTAATTATGTGAAAAACTGCCAAAATTTTTTCAAAAGATTGAACAAGAGTATTCTAAAGACCTGCATTTTTAAATACGTTTCATTTAGACAAAAATTCATGATCTCACAATTGTACTTTTGCAATGTTTTTTTTTCAATCTTTGTAATTTTTGAAATAATAGAGAGTTTGCTGAAATGTCATTAGCGCCATTTTTTTACCATTCTTTATATTCAGGAGGCATATTTTTTTAAATTACAGCAGTTTTTTTGAAATGTTTAATAAAATTGACTTATTTCCAAACAAAATTACGCGAAAATTACTCCCATTTTTGAAAAATTGGACATGATATTATTTCTATTTCTGTCTTTTAAGAATATATTCTAAGCGGAAAATTGTCTATAATCACTCTTTAGTGTAAGAAGACGCCGAAAAAATATAACCTTTACAATTTTTTTAAGCGACCATCACGCTATCTGACAACAAAGTTTAATAAAAATGAAACAAATCAAAACAACTTTTTCAAGCTCGTAGCAGCCTCAAGTTTCCCTTAAATTTAGAGGTTAAATATCATTTTGTGAAAAATCGTCTGCACATGTATGAACGGATGGCGATTAATGGAGAAATAGTCAAGTAAATCAAACAAATATCCGTATTTCTCCACTTTTTCTCAAAAAAAAAAATATATATTATAAAAATTTGGGTACCCAACACGCAACTTCTGGAACACACAACGTTTATTTCACTTGTACCAAAATCGAGAAACTTTAAATTCTAAATAACGAGAATAAATAGGCAAAAAAACAACAACATCACGGTTGAATAATGACAGGAGATTACAGAACAAAAATACCTATTAAATAATCACGTAGAAGAAAAACTGTTGCGACTAAAACTGGGCCACTTTGAGATATGTAGAAAATACATCGAATACAACCTTAGCGTTAATACACCGAGGTCGGTCTTAATTTTACACGTCATCACTGATATGCTATTTAACACTGCAGCATTGAGGAAACACATTCTCTTCATTTCACTGCGAAAAAAGTGAAACAATGAAAAAAAACACATTCTTCGCATGTCTCGTAAATCGACTCGAAAAAACGCAGTATCCTTCACGCAACACTCTCAAAGCCGCTATCACGGCAATCGCCTTACGATTGCACACTCGCGCAGGCATCTCCAGATTACTCATGGGAGAGCCCCGGCGATCAACTGGAGCCTTCGAAGATTCGACCCAGGGATTGGCGGGGTCGGTGGGCGAGGGGGGGTAGCGGCGAGGCTGAGTAGTGTGCGGGATGGAATCGCGGCGCAGCAGTGACGTCGGCCGGAAACGTGATATGTTATGACAAATGGGTGCTCCAGCTCCACGCCGCTGCTCGCAGCCAGCCAGCCAGCCGCGCGTACGTGACTCAAGCGCTGGAGCGTGCGAGCATAGGAGCGTGCGAGCGTGCGTCTCAAGCGCACGCGTGCGTCCCGCGCTCCAGCTGACGGCACACCGCGCGTGCGGCGGCCAGGAGGCACGAAGACGCAGACGTCGCCCAATAGGAGGCGCAGAAACGGCCGATATTCTTAGTGAGTCTTCCCTCGGGGTTGTGCCGACCGCATCCCGGGATCAAGAATTCAATTCATTGCATGTTTTGTCTGTTTTAAGAAAGATTTACATGTGCTTTTAGAGCACTGTCCACGCTCAAAATCACACTCACATGTTAGTGGAAACAAATCGTGAAACCTCCTGTCAAGAGAATTTTCTGAGCCGCTGACTTAACGCACAAAATTCCGAAGGTTCCTCCGTATTCACCTGTGTTCTTGGTTTTCTCTGGACTGGTGCGGGAACATCTGTTTGCGCTACTTATGAATGCAAACTCAACAAAAATATTTACCTCCTTCCGAAGCATCGGACGAACGAAACGGGATGCAGACGGGATAAGCTTTCAAAGTAATGAACGTTTTCACTTGTTACCCTTCCTTATTTGGCAAAATGTATTTTAATATTTGTTATAATTATGTAATTATTTAAACAATAATATTGTATAGTACCATATACTCTGCAAAAACAGCATACAATATAATAACATGTGTGTTTATTATTTAACAAAAACCTCCGATGCCTCCTCCCCCCCCCCCTAATGATCGCCTGAATACGACCGTGCGAGGGAGGCAGTCTGGCAATTACCCTTACTTCGACTTTCTCTCTTCTCTCGTCATTCCTTCTTCCTTCCTAATTCTTTTCCTCTCCATCCTGACTATCTGTTTCTGACCTCCTTCCCTATTGCGTTTGAGTCATCTCGGAGTCATGCGTTTGCGTCATTCACATCAATCACACAATTCACATTACGATCTTTTCTTTCCTCGTCACACTTCACAGTTTTTCTCCATTCATTTCCTTCCTTTTCCTCTATCATTGACACGTATTTTCTACTCATTCTTATGTCCTTTCAATCACCCATTTCCTTGTCTTTCCGTCCCTTATTTTGTCTCGTTCTTAACACAATTTCCTATCTTCTTCAAGATTCCATCTTCGTCTTGAAGACTCCGTCTCAAATCAACACCTCTCTAGTCTAATTATTTCTACCTTTTTCTACGGCACCTTTTTTTCATAGGATCAGCGTCTAGTTTTTACCCAAAACATCCCAAAATGGACATTAAATGAAATTTTGAAATGGGGAAACAAATTTATTATTAAAGAAATTCAATTGTTTTACTGTTGATTATAATGAGTTATTTATACGAGAGTTTGATATCTTTACGTCATTCCTTATGGGTCACCTCTACTAATTATAATCCAAAGTGTCAAGTAGCAGTGAGGAACATTGTATGTTGCTGATTACAATGAATTTTGAAATACGCTTGATTTAAATTCTTAACCGCGAGAAAGAATAACATCTATAAACCTTTTCTTCTCTTTCGCATAATTTTGCACTAAGTGATAATTTCACGAAAGCAAAACAAACACAAACTAATGTAAAAAGAACGTAGAACCATTACTTTCAATATCTTCTAAATACTACAAACTGAAAATATTTATCACTGAACCTCTTCGTCGTTCACGCAAAGTATCTTAAGAGTTCAGTTCTGCAAACAAAAAGCTGTTCTGCAAAACTCCTTTCGACTCCTTTGTCGTCAAGAAGGTAAAAAACGAACTTATCAAATTATGTATTTTACGTACGTGATTTGGCTCTTCACAAGGACACGGAGGGAGATAAAAACGATGCTTGAAGAGGCAGCGGAAGAGGCATTTATCGCTTAAGCCGGGCTAGACGCTCTATATCTCATTACAGACTCTGCTTTCGGGCGGCGGAATATTCAGCCAAACGGTGGTGGAAAGCTTCTCAGAAAAAAAAGTATCCGCAGTCTCCCTGGTTTGTCAACATTGTCCTTGCGGCTTTCAATGCAACCAGTCCCCTCTGTTTTTCTCTTTGAGGCTTTAGTCAGGCTTCGTGGCTGTGTTTGTTTCACAATTTGGCCGCACCGCGCTGTGCTCTAGGCGGTAGAATACTCTCACTTGCGAGATTCCTCGAATACAAAAATATATATACAAGCGACAGAATTTTCTCCTTAGGAGTGGACTGCTCTTGATAAAAATATGACTCACTGATGTTCCCAGCAGATAATTGAATAATGATACTACAAAAGTTTATACATACATTGGAAATACTATATGGTTTGGGATACAAACAGGAAGCTGGTTCAAAGAGAACATGCAATTGAAGTGCTTTCAATTCTCCACCCAATTCTGAAAATTCCTCATTTGCAAAAATACACTATTAAGTAGCATTTATACTTGTCCTTCATAATGTCTGTCGTTACGGCAACACTGAAACCGATCGAATTTTTACTTTTTGAGCGTGGTAAGATGTTTGTTGCACAATGTAGACGACACATCTTCAGAAATGACTTATCACGGCAAGCAATAAAGGAAAATTGTATACACTAATAAAAAACGAGTAAAATTGTTTGAACCAAATTTAGGTTTAGTAAATCAAGTTAGTTTACAAAAACTTGGAAGCAAATGCTTCATCTGCATCCCTTACAAGGTGTTGCAGTATTTCTTTTCTTTCAATTTCTGAAATTCATATTTTGTTTTCTAAGATCCTGTTCGAATTTCCTAAGAAGAAATGAGATTTTACTCATCAATTCCTAAACACAGTACATAGGCCTATTTTGAAATATTAATAAATATTACCCGCATGGCGACTCCGACTTTCATTTATATCTCTATTATATACGGCTTACGTGGAAAATACTAACAAGCACAGCGCTAATATACGAGTATATTGAATTATTTTATTGATTCATTCGTACGAGTGTATACATTTCATATTGTTATTATTAATATATTAATGTTTATAAAAATATTCCAAATCATGTCCCTTTCATAGAATTTGAACCACACCGATGAACAG
The DNA here is from genome assembly GCA_017312745.1 of Gryllus bimaculatus. Classification (NCBI taxonomy): domain Eukaryota; kingdom Metazoa; phylum Arthropoda; class Insecta; order Orthoptera; family Gryllidae; genus Gryllus; species Gryllus bimaculatus. The sequence goes on along the minus strand of BOPP01000073.1, from coordinate 3,344,779 downwards.
AGAAAAATTGGAAAGTCTATTTTAAATGTAACACATTGTACCATTCAGCCAAATATCCCTCGATTGTCAGGTACAATCGACATTATGTTTCGAAATTTGCCAAATGCAATTCCAATGTTCCCAGTATATCCTCCCATGAGGTACCTGGCTTTTCATATGCACAGCGTTCTGGGACAAGAGGAACCCCGTCGACAAACGTTAAATATGACCAGCGTTAATTCTACTCTCGGCGCATTTCAAATGTCCTGTCGGTTTTGTGACGGATGTCGAAATGCGCATGAAGACTCGTAATCTTGTTTCCTGCTGGCGCGTCCATAACAGTGCTTATGGCCTGTCAACGCCGTTGCTGCCACCTCACTCGCACCCGCACCCGCACCCAGGGTCCGGAGGGCAGCAAAATAATTTATCGGCGAATATCCGTGCGACCGCTTCGAAAATAGTCTACAATAGTCTTCCCGAAACGCGTAGCGCAACTACGCGCAACGCATGTGAGTGAAGACGAGGTTCCGATCCTGGTTGGGGAAAACCGCGCAAGCCAATGGGTGGGTTGGCGCCGATCTCGCCAACCAGAGTAGGTGATATATCACCAACACCTCCAGTGATAAAAACATGCACTACTCTTACTGAACTAATGACCTTAGCAGTAGACGCACAGGAAATCGCTAACCAATCCATCGAGGCCCCAAGTGGGATGTGAGCATTTTCAAATGGCGCTAGTGAAAGAATCAGACAAACTAAAGCTAGTGGTGTTTTCATATTTTCTGATATTATTGGAAACGGTCAGAGAATATTTCACAACTTCTATTCTATCTACACTCCAGCAATTATGTATCTTTACTTTTTCATTTTTGGAAAATTCAAAGGCCTAAATGAAAATGACTGAATTCTATGTGTAGGGCTCTATTCTTGAAACAGTATAAAGAATGTGTGTTTGCAAGGTCGAGATTCACGAGACGAGAGTCCCCATGATTGGAAGTGTTACACGGTGTGTGTGTGTGTGTGTGTGTGTGTCAAGTGCTGTAAATGAATGCTTAATATTGCTGTGATTCTAACACAGTATGATGATATTAAAAAAATTACGCGAAAATCTCTAATATTTAAAAAAAATGTACCTGAAATAATTCAAAAATCTAGTACTGAAAAACAAGTAGATTTAACAAAGAAATATCTGCTATTGTGACGGAGTATGACAATTTCTAAAACAATTAACGCTTAAAATATTCGAAACTACAGATTTTGATGCAAATTGGACCTATGATATTGTTGAGGAGGTCTATGCGTGTCAAAAATTTGAAGAAAAATGTTGAAGCCTTATTTAAGAAATTCTTGTTAGTGTATTTTTTATTGTCATTATTCCTCTCATAGTCAGGCGTAAAATACTCCTATATTCTCAAAAAAGTGTACATGACATTGTTTGAGGTCATTTTGAAGAACAGAGTTTATTATTAAAAATCTCTCTTCTATTATGAAAACGTAGTATGAGAAGGGGTAAAAACATGCACTACTTTGCTCTATTTGAGAATAAAAGAAAAAAACCTAATCATTTTTGAGAAAATTTAGAAAATAATTCACGAGTTTCATTTCAAGTAACCCCAACAATATTCAAAGATTCGATTCAATTTGAAGGGACAAGAGTGCGGCTGGTTCAACCATCAAATTTCCATTTTGAAGAAAATAATGTCTAAGGGTTAGACCCAGTTCATATTCAAAAGTTTAAAAAACACCTTTTCTGTATCAGGGTTACTTAAACCTGTAAGTTGACTATACTACGTATTCACATTCGGTATCAGGTACAAACAAAATGAGTCAGTCAAAATACGATGACAATACTTTTTCTATAGGAAATTTAGGAGAGAGATAAACTACTTGGTTTCATTCAGATACGACGATCATTATTGTCATTAGCCACTGTCTGATATTTGGTCATATACAGGTAATGCACCTATCAGATATGTAACCATGATATATTTCTTTTCATGCTACTAAAGGAACATATTTTAGTCCTTTTAGACAAGGCATCTACTCAAACGCAGTCATTTACTTACTTCATGACAATGATAGGTTGAATGATTGATTAATTAATAGTGATTCCGGCCGCGTCAATGGCCAAGATCATTAGTCCCGTAAGTGTATTGTATGCTTATGCTTGGGAGATAGCGATGATCGTGCCCCGCTGGATGGCGAGATCCGCGACTACCTACCGTCAGCTAGTGGGGTTTTCCCCAACCACGTACCTCCCAGTAGCGGGACACCGCCCCAGCCGGGACAAGCTCTAGCTCCCGATTGGTCCCCCGGCATGTGTGGCAGTGTAGTGCATGTAAGCGTGTTTAAGAGATAGTATAGGACAAGGAAAAGGGAAGAAAAGATCGCGCGCGGTCCGCGGCCTGTTTGGTAGGGTATTACTTCGGCATTCCCCGGGTATTGATCAGAGAAACCACGGAAAACTACTTATCAGATCAGCCGGCCTCTAGAATTGTTCTCTAGACAGCGGAAAAAATCGTCCTAACTATCTGGTTGGTGTCGAAAGTTCTGCCACCGTCGGGACTCGAACCCCAGGCTCTCCCGGTCAGAGGCAGTGCAGTGACATCAGTTGATGCCCTGAGGTACCTCTCCCGGTAAAATATAGGTTGATGGAAGAAATGTGAACATTACGCTGTACTGTAAAGTGGTTCTATAATGAAACATATTTCGAGAGTGATTGTCAGTGATGATTATAATGTACATTTACTGATTCCAACATTTAGAAATTATTAAATAAAGATAGGTTTAATTTAAATTGTAAGCATGATTAATGTTGTAATGATTGATGTCATGTGTAAGGATAATGATGAAAAATCCATTGATCAAAGTACGTTCCTAATTATCTTTAATGGAGATGTTACAAAGAAAACAGATTTTATCATATAACATTTAGATTGATGAAAAGTTCGCAGTTTTAATGGACAAAAAAAATAATAGTTTGAATCACAAGTTAAATTGAATTTTAAAAGTTGGAATATTCGTGTGCATTTAGAGATCAAAGTTATGGTTTAAGAACTTTTTTTCCTATAATTCTATCACTAATTTACAATATTAGGGCAATTGCACGAGTTCAAAAACCAAAAAAAATGTTTTACTAAAACTAATTTGTTTGAAAACCTGGAAGTATGTTTGCTTAACACAAAGTTTCACTTGTCAAAGAGGTACTAGACAAACTAGATAAACTACTACACAATATACACGACATTTATGATTTTTTCGAAGAAGTGGATTCTTCACAGTGCACAAATTACCCGTTACGGGTACAAAATACGACCCCCGCCGTCGCCTTCTTTAAGCCATAAACTCTTCCCGTCTGTCTCTCTCTTCATCTGTTTGCCTAATAGTACCGAAAACCGTAGCACCTCGTATATTTTCATTATTATCGCCATCCCCTCTTGCGGAGTCATCAGTTTTGAAATTATCAGCCATTTTACCTGTCGCTCATCGCGTACGCTAACGCCACCGTTCTTGCTTGGTCGCTGCGCCTTAAGAGATCCCCACCGTAGACATTTGGGCGCCTAACGATCTCGGGCAGACTCCGAAAATTACGTTGATCAACCGCCGTCCATTAATGCCGGGCAGACTTCAGTACCGCGTCTCTACACACGCACAATCGTGTCTGCGCAGCGTCTGAGTGACGTTCGCCCTGACACGACCGTCTTAACGACTGAAAGTCTGACACCACTATGCATTTTATTGTAGTAATTATGAGGAAGCGGGTTCTTGAAAACACTTATTTAACGAAAAGTCGTTTTAACTGACGCACTTGAGTTGCCGGGGTGGACGAAAGCGGTCGAAAGCCTGGGCCCGGACGCACGAAGGCCCTTCAACGGCGGCCGCCAGAATGAGCCGGCCGGTCTCCAACATTATCTACTTCCTCTCCCGTAAGTGGGGCATTTACGCCTTGTGGCGGCTCCGGACGCACCACAAGGCGGCGAGTTTTGTTCCTTCAGCACATAACCCGGCCGCGGCGGCGACCCAGTAGATCAGCTTTATGAGGTCCGCCAGGGCGGTGTCTTTTCTTTCCAGTTCTGGTGAAACCCACCGGAACCTTTACACTTACTGTCCCACTGGTGAAAATAAAACCATTAGCGTTTAGCTCTACATACAAAATGCCCCAATCAGGGCTGTGTATAGCAAACAATTTATCGCTTTTTCTATCCGATTTTTCGTGCCGCCCCGTCCTTTCCGGTCAAAAATACACTGCGACGCATCTATCTTCGGAAGCGATGTGTGGCGATCGCTTTCTTGATATGCAATAACTCGTGTATGCACTATAACATAAGCTCTTCGATTATAACATAACTTTAACTTACTTTCAATATTTGGCGCAGTTTGTAACCGTTCGTCGTAATTTCATTCGTAGAATGGTCCTGTAAACTACCACTCGTGCTTTGAAAATTCTCAGATAAATCCCCCCCGCCCTCGCATGTCGGTGATTCGTCGACAATTTCCAAAGCACTCGGGGTATTACCTACGATAATATTTTGCTGAATAATTATCGTACTTTTTACTATTATAATAATTCAACGGTCCGCTAGAACAAAGGGCTATCTCACATTTTTTTTGAAATTGATTTATTAACATTACACAAAACTTCTAATATTATTCCTGTAGTTTAATATGTTATATAAATTCAGCATGAACGTATCTGCAAGTGTACTGTGTTAACAAGTTTAAAAGTGTACTGAGTTATATTATGAAAGTTTTAGTAAAACACTCAATATCGCAGAACCAAGTCGCTGTGGGATAGCCCTTTCATCTATTGAGACCTATTGAGACGATCATTATTTATTTTATACAGGCCGCGTTATTGCAATAAAGTCATGAATTATTAAAATCAAAATCAAATTATTATATTTTATTGACCATGTTAAGCAACAAACTTCTTCTGGGTCTTCCGGATCATTCACAATTGGGACAAAATATCAATATATGAAATATTCATAATTTATTTACATTACATTTTATACAATGAACAAAAATTTTATTTTTCATTTGTAACAATAGTGCATATTTAATTTTATTTAAAATGTGATATTAATATTATATATTTCAATATTTATGTATCTTCTTTTAAAAAATAGAATTTGCGTCCTTTGAATTTATCCCTAACTGTCTTGATTATGCTGTACGGAATATATTAAGTGAAGTTATTTATAGCGGGACTGAATCACACAAGTGAGTACCTCAAAGGTAACCGTTCTCCTAATGAAATTGTTTATCCGAAATACGAAATAAAAAAAACGTTCCAGTCACATTCAAGCAAAACAATTCGAGTCCATTGTGAATTTTCGTTTCAGAAATTACATTTTTGTAATCACACATCGCGTATTTCCAGCTGAAATGCACATGCAAATGGTGAAAACCCATTTCAAAGGGGCGAAATCATTCATGCTCTATGGACGTTTTAAGCAGAGAGTAATTAATTAAGGCTACGCCTGGTTTATATGTACTATTGTCACTTTGAATATTTGTTTGTTAATTATCGGTTTTACGAGTTCACATCCTTGTCTACCAATTAAATCTCCGCCGTTTCCCTCCCACTCTCGTCTCACCATATCTGCTCTTTGAACGTTCCTCCCTCCGTGGTATCACCGCCGACCTTCTCCCGCTACAATCATGCACCCTAACCCTCTCCCGTCTTATTCCGGAGCCTGTTCCGCCGCCATCAGCGACCCGCCTCCCGCCACCCTCCGCGCAAAAAGAGTCCCTGGCCATTGAGGTGGAGGAGAGACATCGCCGAAAATTTAGCCCCCGTCCACCCCCACCCGCCGCCCCGCCGCCCCGAGTCTTTCCTAGCGAGGCAGTTTGACCCGGAGATCTAATGACCACTTACCCGACCATCATTATATCACCTACGTTCTTTTTCCAGTGCTAAAAATAGTTAAGTCGCATTCAGACGACAAGGCCCGGTCGTTGCGCCCGTTTATGCTTCACGCGTCCGCCCTGAGGCCCCGCTCCCTCCGCACCGCCCTCCCTCCCGCCCCCTCCCTGGGCCCTACCCGGCCAACTCGCAGCCCCGCCCCCCGTCACTTGGCCTCCTGCTCTACTTTGCCATTTTTAAATTTAAAATGGAGTGGCAGACGAGGAGTGGCAAAGGAGACGAGAGAGACCGTTTACCGAAGCAACCAGTAATGTTAGCCTTGGACCTAATGGATGAAAATAAATAGACTTAGTTGACGGGGGATGCGCGTTCTGGTTAAAAACAAAAAGGAAACGAGGTGTACGAGCGTCCGAAGTGAGAAGGGTTGAGGCAGGGGGGTGCGGGGAGTGGGAGCGCTAGGCTGCCACGACCACTGTCACTCCCCGCCACCCGCCAAAACGGCAGAGCGGCCGCCCCCGCGACCAGCCCCGCTTCGCCCGACCCTTGCCCTTGCTCCGCCCCGCGCCGCCGCCTGCCCCGACTGCTCTGTGCACTAATGGCTCAGAAGATTGGGCAGATTGCACTGCGAGTCGCGTTTCCTGCGTGGCGCTGCAGGAAACGTGTGGCCCGGAGCGGGGAGGGAGGGCGAGGGGAAGGGGCGTGGAAGGGGGCGACAGCGTGTGCCCCGCTCCGCGTTTCATTGCCACCGAGCCGTCGCCCCCGCCGACGCCGCTGCCGCTGCCGCTGCTGTGATCTAACTCCTCTGACGCCGACGGACCCAATGCCCGCCGAACTACGGAGCGAGCGAACGCTAATTGAGCATATCCCTCACAAAATGCAGTACTGTCGCGGTTCAAAACTCGACATTTTTTTATTAGTTTCGGAAAGAAATGAACTTTTTATATATTTTTTCTCCGCACTGCTCTAAATGTTACGAAATGAAAGTATATCAGTGGGGAATTTTGGAGTTATTTCTATGATAATAAAAGAACTCCGAAGGTCTCGATGCTCAAGAGTACTGTCTTGTAAACGAATATTTACGAGATACGTCGAAATTGCAAATACTGAGTGATAAATTGTAATAGAGGATGTGTTAATATGATGTTAGATAAGTACCAAGAAGTACATTGAAAAATCATTTGTTTACTAGTACAGTACAAATGTTAGAAACCGAACACAGTTTATATAGTTTAGTGTGTTGAGAAATGAAACTGGGCCTACTAATAACTACAGCTATCCAGTGGCATCAGTCTCTATCGCACATGTATCAGCACGTCTCAGTGCAAGTATGTTAAGAAGAGGCTAATTGCATACCTCATTGAACATGTCGGACAAATTAATTTAACTACATAAATTGTAGAAAGTAGAATATGTAGAAAGTAGATATCCGAATGTTCATACAAAACATATTACTGTATGGCCTATGGATGGCAACGATACCCTATCCGACTGATTCGACTACATGATTAGAATTAGGACTTTATTTTGAAGAGCAGTCTGCAATTTTGCTATGCGAAATAAGACAAAGAACAATTGTTGCAGTTAAATGAGAAGGAATCCATTTAGTGCCTACTAAATTGTCTAGAAGTTTAATCCCCTATATCATGTTAATTGTGTCTATACGTTTTTATTACACTTTTCCAGTTCTCGTAAATGATAAGAGTAGTTTGATCAGATAGCGCGCATTTCATTACGTATTAGTGAGGACAAACATTAATCAATATTGTCATATTGCTTCATGTAATTTCCAACCAATCTGGTCAGAGTTGAAGATTATGGCCATTCTTCACGATGAAGGCATCCATTGCCAGAATTGTAACACGCGTGCCCGACTCAAAGCGTTCACGCTCTCTATTCCCCGCGAAATCTGATTCAACACACAAAGCAATAAATGATCCATACATTAGGATATTAATATTTTGATTCATAGCCGTGTGGTGAGCATATAGTTTTCTTGCACAGGTTCAGTGGAACATACGTGTTGCTAATTAATCCAATCAAATATCTCTAAAAATTATGTAAATCTAATAAATCAGTTCCGGACATCCAAAATATTAATAAATACACATTTTATACATCCGTATCGTACGTTACTTTGGAGTATTTCTTTTATTTAGAGTTTTTCGTCTTTTCTATCGACAAACTTGTAGTTAGAAACTTTCATTGGAACCATTGGAATACTTACTTAACATTAAAATTCGATAAACAAATACCAAAACAGGATTATTAAAACAAATTTCGGATGAATGCACGCGGTAATGCTCACTCAATGTCAAAGAAAGGTGGACCGACACGAACGCATATCATGCTCTGTGAGGACTGTAGATTTGGGAAATGAGTGCCGAAGTCACGCGGAGAGGCGAACTCGTTTGGTACTGACACTTGCAACATTTCGAAAACCGATCGGATGTACAAAAACTGGGACATAATTTAGATTTAGATTAATTCAGTCAAAGAACAGTAAAAACTGTATGTAACGTAGGAAAGAAGATTATTATTTGATAAAATAGTCGTCAAATAAACAGAATCGTACGTAAACTAGGACAAAAAGGACCTCTGACTTGATAAAATTCTTTCAAGTTCTATTTCATGTGGGAATAATGCGTGTGTCACACACAGATATTCTGCATTACTGTTCTGATCAATGTTTTTCTTATGTTTCCAGAATTAATATTTAAATACCACTAAAGTACATCATGTATAACTGTAGGCAGAAAATATTTCTATTATCAAAATCATAAGATTGCCTGTAAACCCCGCATGGTTTCGTACATATTGCTTCTTTCTATTTTTTCTGTGTAACAGATCAATCAATAAGTTAAAACCAACGAAAGATAATATTTATGCAATGGAGCAATCGTAGTACGATGTGATCCAATAGTCCCGATTGGCAGTTTTTAATGTTCGCGACATGTTACGTGACAAACATGTAAACGCACGCATGTAAATGGCATGCCACAGTGTAGCCGTTCTTCATAAGAATATGATTTACTACCCATTTCGCGGTTCGATCTCAAAGGCTCTCTCTGCTTCAGTGCCAAGAAAACGGAACTTTTTCTCATCTATTTAAATGGAAACAATTTAATGCACATTCTGTGGTGTACTAGGTCATATTCCGCTCATTTCTTTGACGGCATACAAAAATTTAGTCATTAGATCAATGTTAGATCCATAACATGCTTTCTCTGACAAAAATTATTCATTATACACTTCAAAGAAAGCTACGATAATATCATATCCCGGTAGATAAGTCAGGTAACATTTGTAAATTTTGAATGGAAGAGATTATTTTGAGACCAACTTCATATAATTATTTTCTAACTCATTAATAACTTTTTTATTGCATACAATTTAAGTAGGTATTTATAAAAAATGTTATTGTTGTTTACTAATTTATTCAAGATTTTATACTTTTGTATGTTTTACTCACTTAATAAAGGTGAAAAACATCAACAACAATGTTCTGTGTCAAAACAATACCACATTAATTTTTGTTAAAAAAACGAATTACTTATCCACATTGATAAATCGGTAGCAAATTTCTTTTTCAGGTACTCCGATTACTTAAATTACTTAATTACTTAATTTTGCTAAATCACGTAAATTTGCCAGTCGTTCTTGTTCAATTTTTTGTGAAATTAGACTAACACACAAATAAATATATTATATGCGCGAAGTAATTTTAATATTTATGGAAAATAATGTCCTGTTTTAACAAAGCAATAATAATTGGAATAAATAATCACAAAATATAACATCAAGCTCAATGGCGACCTAATCAGTCATTAATGTTTCTTGCAGCTCCATTTCCGTCAACGAACACAAGAAACAAGGAATTTTTCTGAGCTCCCATTTCTTCTACAGCCATAGCAAATGAGCTGTCATATGTAGGGATAACAATTTTCATTTTGCCTCGCTTAATGTACTTCCATTTCTTGCAGCACCGCAGCCTTAGAAAACGGAATACATAGTACCATAAAAACATGCATTCTTCTTATAGAATTCATTGCAATAATAAATGAGCAGATCAGGGCCAAGATATCCACGATTTCTCGCATTACCATTATGCATTCGACTAGAAGCGACTACTAAACTCTTCAACTTAATCATATCAGTACATTATTCTGTTTATTCCTTTACGTATGGTCATTGAATACAGCCCACCGGATAGCGATAATAATGGTTCCCTTATTTTAACAATTAGTGTTGTTGAAAGACAAGTTGCGACCGAGGATTTCAAGACACATGTCACTTAGCTTGTCTATTATCGGTTAAGCAAATTATTACAGTGTGCTTATTTCTGTTTATTATTTATTTTTATTTTTTCCATTATTTCATGGAATAACGAACATTAAAAATTGACAATGTTTGGAATAGTATTATGTCAGGATGAAGATGTGATATCAGTCATTATTACATGTAATTACGAATCATGTTTAGTAATTATAGCACGCCGACAATTACGTGTTAATTGAAAACATAAAGAAGCAAACGTCGCACTAGATCTACAAATCGTATCCAAATTTTGATTTATCAACACACAAAAGGACCAACGTATCAGAAGATGAAACATCATGCGAGTCACATTTTAAGACAATTCGGTTCGATACTAAAGACACAAATGAACCATCTAAAAGACACAAAAAGGAAGAATAGTGGAAAACTCTTGCCGTGAAAACTGGAGATTAATGTGTATAGAGTCTGAAAGATCGTACTTTCACACGAATAAAGACATGAAACGCTAAACACGAACACACTCAGAGAGCAAAAAGGTGTACAATCATCTAACACCAAAAGTACTCTTTGCGCTTTTTAGGAATACGAAAATACATCATCTAACCATCGATCCGATGTATCTCGTTCCATCATCGTCCCGTCCATTAACGTGGAAGTAAAAAATAGGATTTTGTCGACTCACGAAACGCGTTACTGTCGCCCACTTGCGTCATCGCCGTGTCCATCGCGACTCTGATCGTCAGCTTATGCGTTGCCAACCCCCNNCGTCTTTCTCGCCCCACCGCCACCTCGACCATTATCCGCAGTTTTGCTGCCATAAAAGCCAGTCTCCGCGTCCGTTGCATTCAATACATATTTCAAATTCAGTTTAACTATGCAATATTTTACAAGGCGAGAGGCTCGGGTCAGCTCTTTTGCCTAACTAAGCAAATTTCGCTACGCACTTTTCTTCTAACAGCGAAAGAAGGTATTAGAAGGCGATTAGAATTTATCCCAAAGGATTCTTCTTTCAGGCTTGAGGATATCTTATATACAGTAAATCTTCAACATGGGACAGCTGGCTTTACTTCCTGTCAGAAGGAAGGGTTAAGAAGGATTTTTCGCCGTAAAAATTCCACGGTTTCAATCGGATTTGTACCAGTGAACGAGGGTATAAAAATCTGTTACGCTAACTGAAGCCCCGCACCATCCAAGTCACTCCGTTCATCTTACGGCGAATGTCATATCTGCTTCATGGTTATGGATAAACATCATTGTCTCCACACCATCACCCGACTGCTGTCATCCCTATCTGCTCTTAATATTTTATCTCCCTCATCCCGGGCATTCTACCATTTGCACATGTCTAACTCCTAACAAAAATTCAACATACCCAACTCCTAAGCTAAAACCAACACATCACGTCATTATCACTCCAGCAACACTACTGCCTCTCCGACAATATCACTAAAATCACAGACACTGCCTGCTAACCAATTCCTTTTGACGATGTCGGCTTGTGGGATTTCTAGTGGCGATAGATACAGGAGGTACAGTGGTTATCGGTAACTGTAGTGATGGTGTGAGACGGCTGGTTATGACGGTGGGATTCGGATGGAGTGAAAGTGTTGCATTCGTCGAATGTCGCGGGCTAGGGGGCTTGGCGGCAATTATTGAAAAAGTAATGATGAACTTGAGAAAGTGTTTCCATATGAAAGTTTGACTCCAGTGTGTATCCCATCGGCGATGTAGAGGTAACCTAACCACCGATTTCCAAACCCTACCGCCACAATCAGCTCTCGTAAAATTCCTCACACCGTCATTCCAGTTACCGATAACCACTCCAGAGTTGTCCCCCAGCATCCGCCGCCACCAACAATCCCACCGCCGCCGTCGCCACCGCCACCAGCCAGCAAGCCAGCCAGCCAGCCAGCCAACCAACACAGCGCGAGGCGACTCGGATGTCCCATTACTCTCACGCGACCATTAGCGCATTTTATCGCGCTTTGTGCAAAGAAAGTATGGTGCTTAGCCCCTCGTAAATTGCGGCGCGAATGTTGACGCGGTGTCGGCCGACGGCGCTCCGCGCCGACTGTATCGCGCGGTTAAGTGTTGCGATAACTTTCGGTCGTAATGTAAATCATCTCGCGAGCGCGCTCCCGGCTCGCGGCGCGCGGTTTGCGTGGGAGCGAAAAGACGATTGCGTTAATAGCGACGGACTTACGTCGCAGGTGTCTCTTTTTTTAGGGCGAGGCCGATCACCTAACAACGGATTCCCCCGACAGCTTAGCGATTATTGTTGGCGTAAATCCATTGCAGCGCCTCGGTATTCCAACTTTCCGGGACCGTGCACATCTGAAAGCCCAGCTAAATGGAGAGAATTTACTCCAATTGGGTTCTTCAGGGAGATGTGTAACCTACATGTTACTCGTAGGCAAGCCTGTGAAAATTTATTTAACGTCGGAAACAAAGACTGTGTGACGTATTAGAGAAATCTGTAGAATTTTTCTTGAGATCAGGATATCCTACCCTCAGCTAACTACTATACAAAGTAGAATTATGAATAGTAATGAATGATTTTGGCGAAACTTGATAACAAGAAAAATTCGCTCCCGCGTTATAAAAAAAACTATTTGCCACTGTACTTGAGGTACCGATTTTGGTTATTATTCGTGATCGTGCCTGAAGTGAAGGGAGCGACTCAATTCCGCGAGAACGTCATTCAAATCGTTTATTTGGTAGCATATAAATACAACACACATTGACTCGTTTCATTTATATCATAAATCTCACTGTATTTAACAATCGGAATTACAAGTACTGAAACCAGCAAAAAAGTGAAAACGATTTCAAAATATTTGTAGAATACGAAGTTAGGAATTTATTTGTGTCAGTTAATGCCTGAATATTCATAGGAATATATTATTACTTGATAATTCTACCCAAAGGCAATAATTTTGAATTTGGTTTGAAAGCTCGCTAAAAGATTCAAGAAAACAAAATCAGTTTTAATCCATGCCGTCTATAAAGTCCTCATCTACTCCATTATTACTGTTGGGATCCTGAAATCCCGTTTCACATATACCCAATTCGTAGAAGCATACGAAATGTTTCTACGGTAAAGTCCTCTGTTTCACTGAGATGATGCATCGCGTTTCAGTACTTTTTTCCTAAAAAGCTAAATAAAAAAAACAAATTGACACAATATTAAGTTATTCCTTGTTAATACGTTGTTTCAGTTCAAAATATTGCTAGAAAAAAACATTATCACTGAGATTTTCCAAAGTCAAGTACCTTAATTACGAACTTAATTTCATTAATATTGTATGTTTTCATTAAACACAATTATATTACTTACATTTACGGTGTATTTAAAGTAGGCTACATTAGTATGGTCTCAAAACTAATGTAAAAAAATTAAGAAAATACAATTTAAAGGCATTAAGCACACCAATAACAGACAGATGTACCTCTACACCAAAGTTTATACACAAGCACAAAAACTTTCCATATAAAATACAGTATTTTTTAATGCAAAATGAGATCTAAAATTATTTTAAAAAATCCACTCTCTCCGTCCAAGATTTCACGAAGAAATATCATAACTCTCTTTCTAAAAAAGATGGGATCATCAATTGCCGAGAACCTGCGGTAACGGTGACAGTAATCAGGCGAAGAGCATACGTTTCAAAAAGTGGTTTCTTCTTACGAAGCGGAGAAGAAGGCGTTACAGACTATTCCGAAGTCCTCGAGGCGCTACAAAGTGGCGATCACAGATCGCGGTGAAAAAACCGACGGGCAAACATTCTTTCATAGCCGATTACCTCACAAAAAAGACGAGAGTTTCTTTTTTGTTTGTGCCCCAACGCGATCCGGAGACACCGCGTTCTTCTGGCATTTGTAACTTCGGGCTTGCTCTCCCTTTTTCACCTTAGGCTTCCTCGACGTCCCTCACTCCACTGTTACAAAAAACTTTTCTCTCTGCGCCTAACATCTCATTACGATGACAATTTTAAATGTTCCCTTTCGAGTTGTTCTCTACTTCAATTAAAAGTTACTGTGGAATGAGATCGGCAAATCGAACTCATTTAGTGCACGGTATATTACATACAATATATGCCATAATAGGGTAACAGTGTAAACAAACAACTTAAAAAAATATTACTTCTCGTTCGACATTAATGTCTTTCGAGGGTTTTGAGGTACATAACCATACACGGCTTATTAGGATATGTCCATCCTTGTTCGTTTCTTACCTGTACTAATGAAGTTTGAATATTGTTCTACGTTAGAGGATGGTATACTGGCGGATACGTGCGAAGGATATGTCAAGTTATAAAGGTTTAAATTAATCTTTCGAATATCTTGATATAATTTGCGGACTGCTATACTTATATTGTTTCTTGCTAGATTGAATGTTGCTGTGCTTAGAGCATTTGGTAGGCGATTGTAGAAATTGCTAGCAAGATTTTTTAACGCCCCCTGGAATTCTGGTATGTCTAATTCGCGTCGGAGATGGTGATTGGGAATATATCACAGAGGTAGGTAGTTATTCTCAGATCCTTATTTTGGAGAACAAGCGCTTGATACAGAACCACCCAACTGATAACGAATGTTCAAACATTCAATGCACAAGAAGTCGCAAATAAAATCAATTACATGAAAATAAGTCTTCTTACTCTTTCATACAGCGTTACACTGGCATGTTTACAAAATACTATAATTGCAGAATGCGCTGGATTTATTAATGTATCTGCAGTTTTATTAATTGGCATTTTATACATGGCATCTAGATTCTTGAAACATAACTTGCAGACAGCGTGGACTTTGATGACAAAAGGCAGACAACAAAATGTAACCAACTTTAAAACAATGTGTGATCTTATATACATTTCAGTTAAAACGGAACTCTTATCTTTAATATATACTTTTTTTTCAAAAAGGTAAAGATTTAATTAACTATCGTCTAATAGTACTTTGTTTAAAAAATAAGGCTTCACCAACTGACCTCCATGCTTTTGCGGGACATTAGATCCCTTAAGAAATCTAAAAGGCTTAAATAGAAAAAAAATGTTTAATTAATAATTTATTTATTTATTCATTTATTTACGTCAAAAACAGTTAAAAACTGTGTTACGTGTTATGGGGAGAAGTTAAATTGAAGTTACATGTATGTCCAGAAGCGAAACAAGGGGGCATCTCAGCATTTGCTCCAGAATCAGGAAAACTGGACGAAAAACTGATCGACATGGGGATCATTGTCCTAGAAGCTGAAGTACAATACTCGTTACAGGTTCTTTAGAATTACACAATCCAAATGGTAAATAATACACTAAATGTCGTTGTTAAAATTAATTTCATTTTGGATGCTCGGTATAGTCTTAATTGCATAGAAACAGTTGTGCAGCAGAAAAGATTTTACTTGGGACAAACTTTTGTATTGAATTTGATCCTTTAATGTCATCCGGCAAGGTGTAAAATAATGTACATGTATTGTGTATGATTTTTTTGTAGTAAGCTGTTGATACTGTCAGATGACACCAGGCACAAGATAAATTATGCTAGCGATCTCATTTTTGTGCCAAAGAATAAAGTGAATTAAGAGTTCATTCGTAATTCCAATCACCATCCACCTTTTAATTCTGGAGATTGAAGAAACATGTCAAATCAATAGCAAGCAATCGAACAACATACCTTTCAAATTACTATTGAAAGTATAATTTGTAATATTTGACTCAAAACATGACTTTGCTAACATAAGCTAACTTTAATTATACATTGTTTGCACACGTCTGACCTTATTTCATTCCAACACTCAGGGCACGTGGACGAGACCTCCCAAATGATTACTGGAGGTTGTCTAGCGTTTCAACTCAATCGTGAGTGTGATGTCATAGAAAGAGTGAATTCATATAGTTTTTGTACTTGTCACAAGATGTGTACATGAAGACCGAAATTTCAGCATTTAATGAAAAACGCGTTTCGTTAAATTACGAGAATAGTACGAGTATTAGTTTTTCTTAAATAATGGCGAAAAACCCAAAATTGAGGGAACTCATGTGGTTACATCACTAATTATTGGGCACATGCAACACACGTGCAATGTACCAAATTTTCCCACACAGGGCCTAGCACCACGCGGGCACCGCATTTCTAAATGAAATGATAATTTTTCTCCACGGCACTGTCAACTGACACACTAATTAGGATTTAATTCACAGCGGCCATTAACGGACATGAAAATAAAAATAATGTAAGGGAAACATCGCTGTGGTAACTTAAAAATGTAGCATGAAAATTCAGTTGTTGAAGAATGGCTCACTACTTCATAACGCGTAACACTAACAGCCTCAGCATCAACAAAAAATTAATGAAGGAAATACAAATTTTCCATGGCGTGGTTCTAGGACGAAACCACACACACACAGTGGACCTACCACACTTCATTCACTTTAAAAAACGTGAAAGGAAGATTGGGTACGTAAAAAACTTATTGAATGCTGTTAACAAAACGAGCACAAGTTAGTACCTCTTCACAAAAACACGATTCGGCTGTACCACAAGTATATTACACGTCGGTTTCATTTCCTATAAACATGCACTCTGCGTTCCTGGAAACAAATCATGAAAATGAAGCTCGTCCATGGTTGCTGAATGCAATACGGTACAATATTACTTAAACATCACAGAGCTCCGTGACAATATAAACGACGCAGGCCAGGGCATGGGTAATGACAATATAATTGGCAGAATCAAAGGGAACAGGCGTGGAGGTATAAATGGTAAAGCCTCATGCAGAGTTATTCAGTGTGACCCCTTCTGCTCATCATGTAGAGTACCTCACAGCAAGTTGTGATGGAAACTAGCTCGGCTTTCGGGGTATTTCGAGCTGAGGAGAGCATAAATATCCAGACGGGTCTGCTCTGTTGCCTTCCCCACTTAACGTCAGGTCGCATATAGTTTTCACTCCCACCAACCCCACCTCTTCATTCCTTCGTCGTCACTCAACAGTTTCATTGTCCTACCAACCCCTCTTTCCTCGTCACTCATCCTTTCCCTTTTGTCAATCATCCGTTCCTTCAGCGCCTACATTACCCTTCAGCAGTGGCTTCCCACCTTCTCGCGCTTCGCCTCTCACACCCTCCCTCCCTGTCAGACATGTTTTCTGATTGTTAGTAGTAACTGTCTAATAAATATCTTTTATTATTAAGTGACCCCTTTAAATTTAAAAGCAGTTAACAGTCATGTTTCCTTATTTTCTGATCTCTGCAGCAGTAGCACATTGTGCAGCAACGAACACGCCCTCTTCATGTTCATCAAAACATCGTGTACAACAATTCCGTCGAGTTAAAAAGGTATGGGGTCGCATCGGTAGTTGACAATTGCAAATCGGGAAACGTATTTGCACGAAATTGTTGGACTACAAAAGTGACCAAAAGGTGAAATTAATAGTATAATCATCAATGCTCTTAACCACTAAAGGCATCGAATAGTTTACTGCCTCGGTAGAGTGGTAAGAGCGAGTGTGTATAGACCAGGATATCGGGATTCGATTACTATTATTAAACATAATTATTATTATTATTATTATTATTATTATTATTATTATTATTATTATATCATTATCATTTTAATACATAATAGAGTAAGGAAAGTTGAGAACAATTTGTAAAAAGATCGCATAATTCCCTAACGTATGCTACTGCCTAAGTAGTGTACATTTAGGTGTCCTTACAAATTATCCCCAGTCCTGCATCCAAAAATATTTCAAACGAAATAAATAAAAGTTCGCAGGTAACTGTTAAGTACAAACGCAAGTGTACATCAACCCGCAAATCATGTTACAAAACAACCATATCATACTTGAACTGAAAAACAATAGTCCTAGGCTCTTCAAACCAGGTTTTCGAGACAATGATGGCACTCTGTTAGTAAAAATTAGTTATTGAACCTTCCAGGAATAAAATCAATATTATAAAATCTGTTTTTCTTGTT
The DNA here is from genome assembly GCA_017312745.1 of Gryllus bimaculatus. Lineage (NCBI taxonomy): Eukaryota > Metazoa > Arthropoda > Insecta > Orthoptera > Gryllidae > Gryllus > Gryllus bimaculatus. Next base: position 3,326,682 of record BOPP01000073.1, on the reverse strand, counting down.
ATCTAAATCTTCCTATACTTCCGAATGTTAACTCTTATTACTCTATGTTTTAATTTTTAATAATAATTAAGTTAATATTCATAAAATAAATCTGATAGATAGAAATCCGGCGAATGGGAATTGATACTATTAAATGTTAACTCTACAGTAATACAAAAGGAGGGCAAACACGGATCGAGAAAACGTGGATCTTCATGTATTGTTGCACTAACGACGATGTTGAATTCTCCTAGAGAACATACGAAATCTAATAAACACAGGGCCCTTAATTTGTCGATTTTCTGAGATCCAGCCATATACTTAAGTACTTCAACGCGCAAGAGATGTTTTGAGCGTGTTTACACCATCAAATAAAAAAAATAATTGACCCCTTATTTTTCTCACCTCAATACTTCATTTCTCCCCGGAGAGCTTAGATCACAAGAGGCAAAAACAAAACTGAAACATCTCACTTCAGCACGTAATATTCCTTCGAGCCAGCGCTGAACGAGATAATCCACAGTCGTCGCCCACGAACGTGTTTTCCACAAAGCATCGCTTCCACGCGAACAGCTGGACCTGACGACGACGCAGCACTTCCACGTGGGAACCGCCCAAGCCACTATACACTTATACGCGCCCCTCCCCGCTATTTGCTCTCGACGAGCACCTCGCCCGTTCGATTCTCGATTCCTCCTTCCACCCCCTGCCCGTCGCCTCCACCCTTTGGAAGCATCTAAGGTGGACGATTGCGCCCCTCGAAGAAACTACCTGCATGTGGATACTCTCAAGCGAGAGGATTCAATCGTTGCAAGCCACAACACTTCCCCGGGGCGGCGCCGAAAAGAAGGTCGAGTGGCGGCGAGGCGCAGAACAAACGAGGGCTTTTTTTTTTTTCCCCCCGGGGGCGGCGCCCGAAAAGAAAAGGTCGAGTGGCGGCGAGGGTTGCGCCAAGCCGGGGCGGGCGAAAAGAGGAAAAGGTAAAAGTGGCGGCCTGAGAAAGTGAGGGAACAGTAAAAATTTACACGACAAATCCCGAGGGGGAGCGGCCACGGGGGCAGAGGTGGGAAGACGTGCCAGCACCCTTTTTACTGAGGGGCAACCCCGATGCGCACTCCGTTTTCCCTCCCCTCCCCTTCTTTTCGTCATGCTCCAGTTCCGTTTCCGTGTTATCTGACCCTCTCGATTCCGAAGCCGGCGGTCGCCGTCGGAAGGATTACATCGGATGGAGCGTGTAATGAACAAAGGCACGCAGCACATGCGCAGGAGGGGGGGGGGGGGGGGGGGAGGCGGCGCCAAAGAACATCGCGGACCGATGAAACGAAGGCTGGTGCTGCGTCACCACCCGTTCACCGGCACGCCAAGCACGGCACGCCACGCCACGCCGCGCCGGGCTCCGCGGAGCCACGCTTCCGTTCTCGCAGCCGCCTACGCCCTGTTGCGGCTGAATTATGGTATAGCGCGAGCCTTTTTGCGTTCGCATCGTTCGATTGGCAGCAAGCAGGGGAGTGCGTTTGGCTGTGCAGTCGGAGGGTGGAGGTGGCGGGTGGATGCAGCGAGTGGGAGTGGAGTGGGGTACGAGGGTGGGGTCATTCGAAGATGGGACAGGCCGATGGTTGTGGGAAGGGATAAGGGCAGGATTGAGGTAGAGGGGTAGAAGTGAAATGGGAGGGTGCGTCGGATGAGGGCAAAGTAAGAGAGTAGTTGACGAAAGAGGAGAAGGGGCGAGCCCAGATAAGAGGGGCGAAGCAGTGGAGGAGCGGACGGGAAGGGTGGGTGGGGGAGGGCACGTGCGAGGGTATGTAGGGGGGGAGAGACGCGGGAATGAAGAGCAATGTGGGGAAAGAGAAGAGAGGGAGGGAATGATGAGGAGGGGAAGTGAAGCGGGAGCGGAAGGAAGAGGATGCCGAAGGGAAGGCGGAAATGGACTTCGAGGGAGGTGGGAAGAGTGAGGAGAATAGAGGGGATGAGAGGAGGAGGGGGAAGGTGAAGCTTGCACGTAAAGAGAAGGGGACAGTCGGGAGGCTCGCTGATGTGGAGAGGCGGTGATGCAAGGTAGGGGCGGTGATGGAAGGAGGGGGGATGATGGAAGGAGGGGGGTGATGGAAGGAGAGGCGGTGATGGAAGAGGGGCGAGTGAATGGAAGGAGGGCGGTGATGGAAGGAGGGGGTGATGGAAGGAGGGGGGTGATCGGAAGAGGGGTGATGGAAGGAGGGCGGTGATGGAGGAGAGACCGTGATGGAAGGAGAGCGTGATGAA
>BOPP01000073.1:3313017-3324419 GCA_017312745.1 Gryllus bimaculatus | reverse complement strand
ATGGAACGAGAGCCGGTGATGGAACGAGAGCCGGTGATGGAACGAGAGCCGGTGATGGAACGAGAGCCAGTGATGGAACGAGAGCCGGTGATGGAACGAGAGCCGGTGATGGAAGGACAGGAGAGGACGGAAGGAGAGGCGGAGACGAAGATGTAAGTGGAGGCAGGGATAAAGGGGGATGTGGATTTGGTAGTGAGAGGCTAGTTGACAGAGGTGACTGGACTGAAGGGCGGACAAGAGCAACTGGATGGGACAGTAACAGTATGTGTCAGCAGCGGAGGCAAGCCGACATTTCTATTATAACATGTACATTCACTTGTCTGCGTGTTACCATCGCGGAAATATACTGGCAGTTAGACTTGCATTTACAGGAGAAGCTTATAGAATTGTGTAGCAGTCAAAGAGCAACTAATGGTAAATCGCCAGCAGTTATTCAATTATTTTTTAAACAATAAAATAAATAATTCTGATGAAAAAAGTTAAATTGATTTTCAAATGATGCATTGGCTATTTTATGTATTGGACTAATATGTATATTACCAATTTACGTGTTATTTAAATAAAATTAAAAGGAAATCAAAGTGCAAAAATTGTGGTTCAAAATTCTTGGGGATAGTCGTAAATTACTGGAGTAATTTTGCCATTTTAATAATATTGCGTTTGATTTGTAAAATAAAAATAACTAATTTAGATTTAAAAGAATTGTACATCTGTCAGTGGCAGGTCTCCAACATATAATGCAAACAAAATAATATATTACGTATGAACCGAGGTTACAAAGCTCCATGCTTCTGAACACTTACATTCAACAATATCCTTGAACCTGCCACATAGGGTTATGAAAGATTAATTTACAATTGTAATGTTACCATGAAGAAATGAAAATAAACAACATAGCCAAATACATTCATTTCCACCAAACATGCAATAATATCTACACCACTGTATGGCCATCGCAATCCCACCATTAATTAGACAATATTACTCTTCGGAAGATTTGTAAATTGATGTGCTTATAGCTACATCTTCGTTTCTCTTCACAAAACGTAAAATTATCATTTTAGTAAAACATCCTTCGCGTCAACGTTTCGGTAAATTGAGATGGAAGAGAAACAAACACCACGCTTACATTCATAATTGCGCCTGTGATAGACGTAAGTGAAGCTATGACCTGACACTCGCTGAATCACGACTGAAAGACCCAATTACGTAATATCGTGGTTACTTATTTGTTGATTTGCGAACGTGTCTACATAGTGTGTATTTCGTCGTATTTATCTTCTTTCATATCATGCTGTGGGGTATAATACAATAAATAATATGGGGTATTCCAAATAAAACATGAAGATACGAAGACTCCGTGCATAAACCGCTTTCAGGGAGGACTGCTCAACGAGGACTGCCCAACCACACAAAAAAAGGAACCGGACTGAACACTAGGCAATAAAACAGAATGTAATAATTATTGTCTTTGAAAAACGTGGTTAAATAGTAATTATTTTTCACGTTTCATCACATGTATATATCTGAATATACAACTTTCCAGTACATCAAGTTAAACAATGGATGGCAGTTTGGTGGGACGTATCAGAAAATAGAAGTTCATGTTCGGGAGACACGATAAGTATTGGCCCATTATCAACATCATCGAAAAAAAACATCGATACAAAGCTGTTCCATGCTCACCTTGCAATATTTCCTCATAAACCAGGACTCATTCGAGAGGTAACGCAAGCCAAACATCTGAAGGAAACCAGATCCATGTTTGAACAAAACTTATCGACAACCAAGCGTCCTTAAAAAGGGGCTATAATGTTATAAAAATAACCATACTTTTCCTTACAAATGTTATTCGTGTACAAATAAAAATCAATCAATTATAGGATATCTGAAAGTAAACCCGCACGATATTGAATACATTGAAACTGGTCCAAAATTACAAGGTTGTGACCCTTGTACGAACGTTGATTTACCTTTGCTCTAAGGCACAAACGCGATTCCTGTCTCAACACGCACCCAAATTTTCTTACTTTGCCAATCAATTTCTTCACGGAGAATATTTCTCCCCCCACCCCCAACACAGCACGGTCCTACGCAAGGCGCAACACGATCACGCTAAAGGAGGACGAAGAAGCATTAAGCTGCCACGCGTTGGGGGCGATGAAAAGAACCGAGGGGGGAAGACGAGAAAGAAGACTGCAAAGGACGCATAGGGGGTGAGCAACAGCACGCACGCAGTCAATGATGCCTGCGCCGGAATTCTATGAGCAACAACTGACATCAATGATATATAGCATCGCAACTCCAATTTACATATATTACAAATATGATAATACACATTATTATCATTTAAAAAGTTTGTCCAATCTATTTCATTAGCAGTCGAAGGTCGAATGCTCTCAGACATCTATTTTTCATTACAGAAATATGTTGTTTTTTCCACAGTGATCTTAGTTATTGAGATATCGCGTAGTAACGGTATGAACGATGAAAAACTGTTGAGGTCTTTAAAATGGAACAATTATCTCCAATCACTTAAAAAAGATTTCAGCAATGAAAATTGGAAATTGACACTAAAAGAAGAACGATGCAATGAAACAAGAAAAACCGTAGATACAGCGAATACTCAATAGTTATATTTTATAATTCAACTCAGCTTACATTTCACAGCTGCTATTCCATTCATATACATATTTTATTCTATCATCATATACGACATTAATACATGTGAATCAATTACGAAGAAAACGAACTTGCTGTCAGCGCGTCTTCGAATAATCCCTTATTAAATTCCACCCATGAATATATCAGAAAAAGTTCTATTCATTTCAAAAGGCGGACTAAGCTCTTCGTGCTACGGTGTTGATTTAAAACCTTCACCCGCCAGCGGCAAACCCCATTCACGAAAGAGCAGGCATCCAAATCTCACACTTTCTTCGTCATTTATTCCTCGGAGCTTTCGAGCGGACTACTTTTTTTCCCGTGCGGGCGACGACGCCGTGGTTCGATCGTCTTTCACGCGCGCGGCGACGGAGCGCCGGGGGGCGTGGGTCGAGGGCGAGGGGGTGTGGATGAGGGGGTGGGGGGTGGGGCTGCAAAGGGCGACGCCTGGCTCCGCACGCGATCCGCCGCGGTCGCTGGCCCGGTAAACGAGCGTCTAAACTAACAAGCCGCCGGGGTACCTGGCGGCCGCGTTAGCGGCGCGGAGCAAGAAATCAATATGTGTTTGAGGCCGCCCGCGGGCGCGGGTAATTGCTGCGAGTGCGAGAAGCGGCGGCGGGGCGGGGGCGGAGGTTGGGGCTGGCGCGCAGGCGTGGCAAGGCGGGGTGCGGTAGGGGGGGGGGGGGGGGGGGGGGGGGGGGGGGGCGGGGGGGGCAGCGCTCGGGGAGGCAAGCGGACCACGGAGCAGTAGGTGGAAAAGGGGCGGAGAAGGGGACGAGCAAACAAGGAGTGGGAAAAGCTGATGCGACGCGACGACAGACACTCAGGACCATAAGGTAGATAACTGATAAATAGATACACAGGTAGATAGACACATAGAAAGTTGTACCGCATCTATGTATCCCATGGCATTGCGTACGCTCTCGCATACACAGGCTGGGATTTATGAAAACGCACTCGCTTCACATCACCCATTCAATAAACATATTATTTCTGCCAATCAACACCTACATCCAAAGCATATATTAAATAAAAGGTGGTATAGTGGAGATGGAAGGATGCGAAGACATCAAGATCGGAAAAAGTCGGAGATTGGAGAACAACGACCAATTATGAAATAGGTATGAGTAGAATGGAGGAGGGAGGAGGAGGGAGGAGGAGGGAGTGTGACGTAAAAGGGGCAAAGGTGTTCGGAGGTGGCAAGAAGAACGCGAAAGGGCACGGAGAACAGAGAACGATGGAGAAGAACGAAGGCACATAGCCAAAAGATGTAACAAGAGGAAGACGTGAGCGGATGAAAACTGTGGAAACTGAAGTCATGGGGGGAAGACGGTAGAGATCAAAACATTAGGTAAACAAGGAATGGAAGAAGTGTATCAGCAGTGATTGATAGGTACGATCGCATAGATATAGTGTACCTCAAAGCAAAGAAAGTAGAAATATAATAGTAGTGATGATGATTCGCGTACTTATAGTTTAGCGTAGGTGGTGGAGAAAACATTTTCTTTTCCATATCCTCCCCTCTCCTGGGCAGATCAAAGTGATTGTTTGCCTTTGCTTTCCATTGTAAGGATGGTCGAAAAAATGTTGATTACAAATGGGATGATAGGAGCTAGATCATTCTGTGACATATAGTGGTGCAGTATAGGGGTGATGCACGTGAGAAAGTATGTCGATTTGATTAACGCAATTAGGCAGTTGTCACGATAATACAGTTTCAATCTGAACAATTTTTGACGAAAAAGAAATAGAAGTTGGTAATCACATTTTAATTTTTTTATTTATTTACTTATTCAAAAGAAAACTTCAATATGAGAGATATTACGTTTCTATTAATCGTAGCTTAAAAATAACGCGAATATTATGCATTCAAGGTCATAGGTCGTTTCTATTGATTATGGCGTATGAGGGAAGGAGACAAGTATTACGAAGGAGCGTATTACAGAGTACAGGACTAGAGATTCTTCAAAGTTGGCAGAATCGTTTGCATGATACATTGATATAACTAAATAGGTCATAAGCCAATTACAATGAAGTAATATATTACAGTAAACAAAGATGCCTCGCCAAATACAACGTGACGAGCATGTCAATCCTCGAAACACGCGCATTACAGTACGCGAGAAATTGGCTCTTGGGTAGTTGACAGAACTGCTTAAGAGCTAACAACGTGTGTCGCTGATGGAACAAGAAGTGAAAACGAATGTACATAAAAAATTATCCCTAAGGACATACGTAAGTGAAGAAGTAGTCCTCGGTTGGGAGCGAGTTCAGAACAGGAATGGCAGGTTAGCCAATGAAGCAAGAAGCAAGGTAGCGGTGCGAATGAAGACAAGGAGTAAAATATGAAGGCTACTACAAGGGGAGGGGGGCAGAATAGAACCCCTCGGGGCACGGGGCACATGGCAAGCGGGCCACTGAAATGGACTGGCGCGCTGAAGATATGGGTGTAGTGGGGCTATGTAGATCCCACTGCGTGGCAAACCAGAGTGCACTTCATAGCAAGAGGCGAACCGGTTTCACACAATTCACGGCCACGGCAGTAGGACACTGGGCAAAAACTGCGAAGTATTTTCGCGTTCAATTTTCGCTCTTGGCGCCGATCTACATTACAAGCGGCGACCTTCAGCTGCTAACAAGAAACTTTAAGAATAGACAGCATTATGAGTTAGATGGGAGATGCAGGAGAATCAGATTGGGCGTGTCGGTTATGACGGGAGAGGTAGGAGTTGGGCTGATGCGCAGAGCAGCAGAAGAGACCAAACACATTTTGTAAGGGGAAGTAGAATGAAACGATTGAAATGGGAATGGGTCCACAACGAGGTATTTTGCGCAAAATGAATTTGGGTGAGAGCGGAGCGGGGTGGGACGGACAGCGGAGCGGGCCCGAGAGAAGAGAGAGGCGCGGTAGCGAGGAGAGACCCTTGTGGAGTGGAGAGCAGAGAGAGGCGGAGCGGAAAGCACAGCAGAGCGGAATATAGATCATAGATGGGGGAAGAACGACGAGCAGCGAGCAAAGCGGCGCAGAGTGGAGAGCAGTGAGCGGGGGTGAACTTGGCGGTGAGCAAAGAGCGGAGTGAGGTGGGACCGGGCGGGACAGAAAGCAGATAGGGGGTGGAGATCTGAGTGCGGGTACCGCAGAGCAGAGAGCGGAGGGGATTGGTGATCAAGGGAGGGCGGGGCGGGACAATGTGTCAGGCGAGACGGCGGAAGCGGGGCGGGGTGGGAGAGAGAGGAAGGCTGGGGGCGGAGACGGAGCGGGAGAATAGAGGCGGAGCGGCTGGTGCGGCCAGGGCGAAAAGCAGTGGCGCGTCGTCAGGCGCGAGGACAAACGGCGGTGCAGAGAAAGACGTGGTTGGGAAAGTGTGGTAATAGTGGAGAAAGGGCACACCAACGTCAGCGGAGGGGGGGGGAGGGATGCAGGGGCGGGTAAAAGTGCGGGGGAGGGAGGGCCGCGGCGTGCTGGGCGGGGTGCAGCAGTCGGGGAACTACGCCCCCCGCTGTCGTGCTCCGGCGCGACGTCGACCGTCCCAGGCCTGCGGCTCAACACGTTCTTTCCTCGGGGCAGCAGAGGGCTCGGCTCGGCTCGGTCGCAATTTAACCGCGCCGCAGCTAACTGTGGCGAGCGGCGCCGAAAGCGGCGCCCTGCGGCGACCGACGCCGCCGGCGGCACCGGCAGGGGCCTTTGGGCCGTAAGGCGGGGCGAGAACGCCGAGGCCTGGGCAGCTGCGAGTTCGGTTCCCCGCGCACAAGTCGGGTCTTACCAAGAACAACCTCCCCTATAAGGTTCTCGGCTGGTGGGCTCAGGGCAGTCAACTGACGTCATCTGCATTGCTGTGAACCCCGGACAGTCCTCGACTGTGGATGTTTTTACCGATACGGTGCTTGTGTATTTTTCACAGTGGAGGCTAGACTATTGGGTGCGTGTAACGGTACTGTTACCGGCCAATTTAGCGGTCGCTGGTATTTTGGATTATAGATATACTATGATTTTTCACGGTTGTGTTCATGGTTAAATTTGTTTCAGGGTCGTGGATGCGGAGCACAAGAAACAAGACGGGCGTGCGCGTCTTCATTCCTACTCTTGACAATCCTCATCCAGCACCTTACCACCGCATTTCGGGGGGGGTGTAGTTGGAGCTTTATGGAAAGGCGCTCTGTCGAGTTGGGGCGGTTCGGGACGGATGGAGACACTCGTGGATAAGGAGAAACGCCCCAGTCGACGCACCAGGTCGGCGCGAACTATCATTATCCATATGGGGTGTCCTTCCAGTAATAAAGAATCATTGGCTACACTGCGGGACTAGTGGTCATCACGTGTTTGCCGCCGACTCGGATAACATGAAAATAATCTCAATCTATCATACTAATCCAAGGAGAATTGCTTGACACGACCACCTGCGCTCGCGGAAACTGGCGTACGATCGCACACTGGAAAAATCGCGACTCTTGTGGTCTCCTGTCGCTCGGGAGTGTTAGATATCTCAGAGAATGAATATTATCATTAATTTTACTAGGTTTTTCCATACTAGAATGTAAAATTTTTATGGATGGAATTATCGGCGCATGCGAAGTCAGGATGAGCTTTGGTCTTCAGTCTTATGCCCTTAGACATCCACATGGTTACTCATCTATGTCAAAATAAAAGTTTTCCTATTTAATTTCTATTTAATTAAGGCATATACTCTGTGAATAATATCAATCGAAATTAGGGCTCCTGATAATATAACTAAACCAACAAACAAAAGAAAATTAAATTCAGACGTCTATGAATATTTATCAAGGAAGTATCGGCTACACCTCCTCTACATACTAATCTCACCTTATCTCTCTCATATAATAATGATTCGTAGTAAAATTTCTTCACATTTGTCTCAATTATTTTCAACCTGATTGCTATGTATAATTAAAAAATTATATTTTGAGTGTTTTGATAACTAAATAAACTGGCATTTGAGAATGAAAATTTATACAGAATCATTCTGTTCTCAGACTAAAAAACCTGAGGTTCGGACTCTAGTTATTTCGAATCCAGGAGAAAGTTAGAATTTCATTTTTAACCAACTGGAAACTGTTTACGAATACAATTTTTCATCACTGAATACTTTAAATTAGTCTTTGTTCTTAAGTGCCTATAAGCGGCGTTTCAATCTAAAGGAGTTCAAGGATCAATGAGATCACTGACACTATTTCTCCACTCTAATATACTCATATTGATATGCTTTTCTTTACGTGACTTCAGCAGATGTTTAATGCAAGGAGAACTAGGTGTGCCAGTAGTCTAAGAGGAACTTAGTTAGACACAGGTAATACCTTTGTATCGTTATGCCGAGAAGCAGGGTGCACTAATGGTGCGCTGTCCGAGGCGCTGCAAGGGTAACCAGAGCAACACGTTGTGCTGAGATGTGGAAAACTACACCATAGAACAAAGAAGGCTGTTACATGATATTTTTGAAAGTGTACTACGTATAGTCGAAGCGGTGAGAGGTTGCTTGGTGTTAAGGCATTGGACTTGTCTAGCGAGGCGCATTTTGTCACTTGATCCAAGTTGTACGAGAATACAACCAGAAACTCTCTACGAGCGGACGCATGGAGCGCAAATTGCGAGTTTCTGGGCAGCGCAGGCTGTCGAACAGAGAGGAGGAGGAACGGGTGCACTCGTCCCAAACGCGGGGACGGATCGGCTTCGGCTGAGGAAGGGTCGGTCTATCTCAGTTTGGCGCAGGCGCGGAGCGGCCTTAACTGTTTTCGGCGAGTATTCTTTTTGTTTTCGTATCTAGGAACGCTCTCGTGCTTCGCTTGCCCGAATAAAGTTCTCAAGTGTCTTCTTCGGCGCGCCTACAAGTCCTTATGCTCGCTTCTGCGCGTATCCCATCGTGCGGGTATCGGGGCGTTAAGTGACGGAGCAGTGTCTTGCCAACGACTTCCGCGAGTCGCGATCGCTGTGAGCGCGGGTTTTAGCCGGATCACACTCCTTCGCTGCTTCTTCCCATCTGAAGCGCGCTCGTCGACCTTATTTCGTATTGGGTCTCCGGTCCGCAGCGGTGCGCATCCTCCGATCGGTGTGCGCTGCGCGAGGCGCGGTGGTCGGTGGAGGTTCGTCGTATGCTGGAGTGCGTCCTGGGGCCGAGATGAGGCCAGTGAGCTAAGTGCGCGCGTTGCGGGGCTGGGCGGGCCGGCGCGGGGCCCGACGGGAGCAGCCGACACGCACGTGCACTACTCACTTTAATTCCAAAAATTGTGGCTCTCATCGATATCCCGACTGGGTGCGGTATAAATATTCATCTCGGCGGTCGTGGCGGCCGTCGGCGGTGCGGCGGGCGGGGCCGGACCGAAGGCGCGCGCGGGCGAGCAGCGATGGGAAGGGGACAAGGGCAAGCGGCCGCGGCTTCGGCGCGTATCCATTACGCCGGCACGGTCCCGCGACCCTTATTGAGGAGCGTGGCTAGTCCCACATCGACGGTCGCATCCCGAACAAAGTGCCTGGCGCAGTTGACTGTTGCGGTCGGTCCAGAAATGAGATGTCTAGGGTCGAACGTTGTGGGTCGGTGCAGATTGCTGATCATTCCCCGCATTGGTTTTCACTTCGATTTCAGATAGACCGAATTAGAGACCCCCTCCGCCCCTGTACGGTAGAGTGTGGCTTGTAAACATTTTGCCATTTATTTGGCTATAATATTAACTCCTATGTCATCGTTCCGAGAGCTCTTTTATTGGTATGTATGGGCCCAAAGACGTGCCCTTAAAGATTAATTTAATGTCCATATGTTGATCATCGAACAAGAAAACACGTTTTAATTAAACGACAAGAAGAACTAAAGGTTCTTAATCTCGGCTTATTTCCCTATTCGTTTCAATTATTCGTGTTATGAATAATAAACATAATAATATATAATAAATAATATTAATAATAATATAAAAATTAGATAAAGTCTATCATGTAGAGATGGCTAAGAGTTTGTGAGATCTTAATTTGATTTGTTTTAGGGAAAAAAGAACAGAAAAAACGGAATGTAAACATGGAGGAGAATTTACTCTGGCATTAAAGTTTTACGTGAGCCCAGAATCCCTATCTCAATTGTCCTTTTACTATACTAGTTGACATGATGACATAAAAAAACTAGATAAGCCAGCTAGCAATAGATATTTTCGCTCTCAGGTTTGACAACTGGTCCTTAACCAGAAGATAAGCTACAATACTTTTTTAAGTTGCTAAATCCACGCAAGTGCTTTCAGGTCCCAGGGAAATATAAGGATCAAACGTAATTTAAAATAACGGAGCATTTTCTTAACGAGAAGACAGGATGCTTTACTTCAAAGCCCATTCAGGTCCTAACCTACAGCACTTGTCGTATAGCAAATTCATTGATTGAGACTTTAGAAAAACTCTTCTCGTATCAGAAAAGGTTCCTGTGTATTTCATTTTTATCATCATTCATTATTTCATTCGCATTACTTTTCATATATATTTATCACATGCCCATGGGCGGACGAAGTTCTTATTAAATTTCAACTAATGTTTTTACATTTGATAGAAATGTATCAAGTCAGCTTCAAGGGTATCTAAACCTGAATAAAATGTGTTCGGAATTCTATTGTCGTATTAATAGTATATATTGACAAATCGTATGAACTTGTAAAAATAATTAATGAAATGGAAGCAAGTTTTTGCAATGAAATGACACATTCATATTCAATGAAATGATTAAGCACACTCAAGTTGTAAGAGTGATGCAAAAAGTTAATTGTAATTCCTAGGTAACCTACAAGTTATGTCAATTTTTGGTTAACAATACGATACTGACCTATTTCTTTTTGTAAATGTTGTCTGAGAACACCGAATCATTTGGTTCAATCTCATGTGGACCTGATATTTTACAGTTTAATCCTATAAAAGAACATTGAAAGGTAAAAAACGCATTAAAATGGAAAAACTTCAAACAATTAGGAATTTGTATACAGAATTCAAATCTTAACAGACTGGTCAATTATTTTTTGTGTACTCACCGTTGACCCCAAACACCTACTGAAGATAAGCCCTGCTCGCCGCTACTGCCAGAACGTGGCCCAATGAGCCGTTCTCCTACCTCCCACATGTGCTATCCTCGGGGAGAATTGGGAGGAACGTTAGGCGGTGTGCACGTACCTAGCCATGCCTTCCATAACCATAATACTGATCCGTGTAACTTGTGCATCGCCCACTTTCTCGGTCCAATAATAGCGCGTAGAGGAGTTAAAGGTGCCCCGCGGCGAAGGGGATCGCGGAGGGCAAACCGTAGAACGCGCAGCTCACTGAGCGCCGGGGAGCCCGCTCGCAACCGATCGCCCCGCGGGGGCGGCCTCAATGGGGCCGGCGCCCGCCGGACGCTGCGACCGCGTAATGCCATCTGCGCCAAATGCAGGATACGTACGCACTAGGGGGTGTCTTTGAACAAATATGAAACTAATAACTGGCATCACGACCGTTAAGACATACGCACCACAAAACGTACTGAAAAACTATGACGATGGATGAAAACGTAAAGTTTTTCAAACTGCTTACTCTGTTTATTCATTATCCTGTGAGTAAGGGGTAGTGCGGCAGGCAGTCGGGGCGAGGAGAGCGGCGGCGGAGAGAGCGGCGGCGAGAAGCGGCGACGAGAGGAGCCGACGGAGAGAGCGCGACGGGAGAGAGCGCGACGGAGAGAGCGCGACGGCGCAGTAACTTTTGTGAAGTGTTTTATAGTTGTCAGGATGCTGCT
>BOPP01000073.1:3280841-3298362 GCA_017312745.1 Gryllus bimaculatus | reverse complement strand
CTAACCCGGCTCGGGCGGTGACCCGCTGGGGGTAGATATCTCGAGCGGGAAAACCACAAACCGAGTTGTAAATTAACGCCAGATCTCGCGGCCCAGGGGAAAGGAAAACCGCCTCCTTCCGGTTATCACATGCATTACACCCACGGAACGAATGGCCAAAGTAGTTGAATCTTCCGGAAACAGATAATATTAATTCATGAGACTATTTCTTTAAATAAAAATAACTATGCTGGAAAAATCCCATAGTTTGACTGTAAGAAAATTCGGTATTAATGTTGGGCATATTAAACTGGAGGTCTGGCTACCCTTGCCTACCCTGAAAAACGTTTCTACCTCCAGTACCGATTAATGCGGGCATTCGCCATGTTACGGTTGAATGGATTCCACCAAGAAGCATTACAGCGCACGTAACGCCACACAGTAAAATAGTGTGGCTCAAAAGTTCACGTGAGGATTTACTAGCATGGCGGTTCGGAAACCCCAAGGTGGTTCTCAATCCCCAAGGTGGTTCGCAAACCCCAAGAGTTTGGGAACTTGGTGAAGGTGTACGTAGAAATATTGTAATGGTCCAATTGTAAATCGCATACGTTCCGTACACACGCATCTTCTACAAGAATTGACATAGAAAACGTTATATGCAGGACCAAATGTAAAATTCAAACTTTCAAATATCGAACTAAACATTAAATTTATTTTCATTAAAATACAAAAATTTTCCACTGAGGATTTTTTCCAAGTTTATCCTAATCTTAGGTGGGTATCAGACGTTATTCACTAAAAAAGATAGTTCATTTTATTTTCAGTACACTAGGATGATTGTAATGTTTTATTTTTTTCATTTAGTAATAATTTTTTAACGTTGAGCAGTCATTTAAGGTTTAATAAAGTTTGTCTGTGAAAGTTTTACGATTGTGATGGTTTTACGTAGTGATATACAGTGCGCCAGGAAAGTCTCGCCGCACTAAGCCGCATCAGAGCATCCTATTAATATCTGAATTTATGTTGTTAGCAACCAGATCACTCGGAAACAAATGAAGCGAACAACACTTCCGTCATCTATTATGTTTGTGGTGAATGCGAAGTAACGTTTTCAAGCCGCAGCTCGTGCTAAATGTATAATTTCAGTTGCAAGCACTCTCACCAACAAGGTGCCCCTGCAGAGAGGCTTTCCTAGCGCGCTATATTATTCAACATGTAAAAACAATTTTAATAACCAACCGGTTTTTTTGTTTTCGTTTTTGTCACTAATGAGTACACAGAGGATCCGCCATGTACTTTGGTTTGTAGAAGGTATTTTCAAGGAGAAAAAGATCGATCCCCTTTTTTAACTTCCGAGAAAACTTCGGAGCGTACTTTCTATTCGTTTAATCCGTAAACAAATACTAAAATGGAGTTTCAAATGTAAACAGCTGACGCTACTGGCCAAAATTGCATTGTGAAGCTCGTAGGTTTTTTTTACTCACAAAAATATATGTTTAGGCAGTAATTATTTTTGAAGTGGTGTATGATTCGAAACTCCTTCAAGATAACATTTATTTCATATCATAAAGATTTTCAAAATGTTTCTTAATAATTTTCTCGATGTTACAACTTTCTAGAAGTTAGAAAGTACTGCAGATATTTTCAGAGCTCCTCAACAAAACTACAATACTTGTTATTCCTTGTTAATACTGATGTTCATTTTCTTTGTCCTGATAAATTAATCATTTGCCCTTTTGTCTTTCATTATGTTAAATTATGTACATTTTCACATGAATTAAATATTATCTCCACCTAAACAATAATAAAATGAAATGATATAATTTGAAGCGTATGCATTGATTTTGTATATAATCGAACAAATCTTAGTAATATTTTTAAATAAAGAGTCCTGATTTCGAAAATATTTTTCACAGAACTTGTTCAACTACTATTGCAAAAACAATTCCACGAACTCTTGAACTAATTTCTCCCAACCGAAAATGAAAGTTCTTTTCCAAACCAGTCATAACAGCTGAAAATCGCAAAATCCCAAAATTGATTACAGCGACAGATGAAAATGGGAATTATATCTGGTACACATATGAGGGATTCGCGGAAAACGAAACAATGGCATGAATACTAGAAATTGAATGAAAACTGTTGGCAGCAACTTCATGCTTCTCATTATAATGAATATAATCCATAGTAATTTTATCTAAATACATTCTGAATGAAGTATTTGAATTAATTTATAAATTAACTTTGAATTATGTTAGGAAAACCATTACGGCTACATCATGTGCTTCAGCAAAATTGCTAAGTTGCGTATTAGTGCAATACTGTTAGTCCATGTAAACAATTTTAAGACTTGATAACGAACCTAATCCCATAATATGCCTTAGTAATTTAAGAGTGTGATATACATCTTCAGAATTATTATCAAGCATAGCTATTTCATGACAAAAAGTAGTATGCAGAGGCAAATGGAAAATCACGTGTTGAAAATTTTAAAAAAGAATTTTATTTCAAACTGTTCAACACTATTTTAATTCTATTTAAAAAATAATTCTATTTCTAGTTGTGCATTAAAATAAAGCATCCGTGAACGGTATGTATAATTTTTGTGGCATATGCAGTGTATCAAAATATGAAATGTACTCCGGGTCTCTAATTAATAGGCTTGTTTAAACAGTGATGTTATAGATTCATATAACAATGTAATACAACAATTGAAATATTGGTTTAATGCATTTTAATAAAGATTTTAATATAAGTACTATTTATTTTTACGAATTAAAACACCATTTGAACTACAACCAATTCTCACTTTCCTTCACTACTCAAACAACGAAAGTGAAAATCAAATAACAAACTCTTCAATAAAGTAATGTACGAATGTTCATAACAGGGGCAGGGAGAGGTGGCTTAGTGCATCAACTGATGTCACTGCAGTGGATCCGACCACGAGGTACTAGGTTCGCGTCCGTGGCAAGATTGGCAAGATTTTCGACATTAGGTTCTCAGCTAGGTCGAATTCAGTCACTGTTTGGAGGCGTCTAAAGCTCAGTTGCTTTGATCGGTAGTTCTTCGCGGTTTCTCCGGTTGACACCAGGAGGATGCCTAACAAACGGGCCACGGACCGCGCGCGATATTGCCTCCCTCTTCCTTGTTCAATCCTCAGCCCTAAAACTCATAACTCATAACATGCGCAAGACTATCACACATGTTATCCATGACAAGTCGGGAGCTTACAGCCTGTCCCGGCTGGGCGGTGCCCTGCTGATGGGTGATACCAGATTTGGGGAAACCCTGCTCGACTACGGTAAGTTGGCGTCGGATCTCACCATCTAGCGGAGGAAGATCACCGCCACATCCCGAGGAAAACAAAAATGCACTACAATTACGGGACCAATGAACCCAGTAGTTGACGCGCTCGGAATCATTAACAACCAACCAGCCAACCAACAAATTTAACAGGAATGGTTCTGGGGAAAATGTGGCTCAATGCAACACTCACACAATTCTTCTCAACATTCCATTACGCCATTCGTAATTTTCTATTCCTAATTCCAAAATACTACCTAACTTATCCTATCGTAACCTGCCTGAACATTCTAGTTGCCGCTTTGCTAGGTATTGCTCCGACCTTTGTCCAAAGAACAAGCATGCGTCTGTCCATTGCGTAATTGCCAACGATTTTTATGCCAAAAGACTCGCATCACGCATCTCGCAAATGCATCTCGCATCTCGCAAACACTTAAGGCGCCTCACCCCCGGGCAATCACTTTCCTTCAGATTGCACTTTGTGGCTAAGACTAACATTAGCTGGATCAAGTCCCCGTAGTATACTTCTCCCCATAGTGTACTACCCCATGTTTTTACAAAAATAAATAAATAAATAAATAAATAAATAAATAAATAAATAAATAAATAAATAAATAAATAAAATAATCTGGAAATCCGAACCATTTCATCGTCTTTCAGCTTTATTCACGCCGTCTGGCTAACATGCGAGAGTTACTATGTTTATCGTGTGATATCTGAATGCATTGATTTCTCTAATCTAATAATACACCCGAATAAAATTGATAAACTATCAAAAATTAGATTTCAGCGATTTGCGTATTAATAGCATGCTGACGAATGTTTGCTCGCGTTGTCGCGACGAGCTTAGCACCCGCAAACTTGCACGAAACATTCAATTTGTGCAATAGTGCCTGTGCGCAAAGTGCGAAACTTAGCTTCATGAGGTAGAAGTTTGACTTATCACCACAACCCATTACAGCAAGACAGTAAGCGAGGGGCTGCGCGAACGTAAAAGTACGAAATGCGTTCTAGCAAGAGGTGGAAACCGGTCTCAACTGGTTTGAGAACTAATTACACTCCAGGCTTCGAGGCATCATTTATCTACACCGTAAACCTTCTGACAGTTTGTGTAGACACGGTTAGTCTTAATTACCCCTGAAATACTGAATCACGAACTCGAAACACGGAGTTCAAGTGATCTCATACCGCCGCAGTATTAAACGGTTGGTACGTCAAAACGTAGGGGTGCGAAAAATGGGCTGGTGATACGTCTTTTACCAGGGCGACTAATTTTGGACATGGAAATAAACAATACATGGGGAATACGGTAAATCCGTTCAAAAGACGTGATCCGTCGGGCAACGTAAGCGCACAAAGGGAGAGGGAAGTGAGTACAAAGACTAGAGAAAGGGAGACGTGCACTGTTTATGACCTATAGTAGGCGAAAATAAATTAAAAATCAAGCTAACAAAACGGATGATATAATTTAGAAGTTCTCTGACTTTTTCTATTGTTTATTTATTTATTCATTCATTCATTCAATAATACATCCCCTACGGAAGGGATTAAAATAGATTTAACCAATTTACTTCCCTCCATTCATTACATCAATTATTTTACTGAGCAAGTTTAAATATAAAACTAAATTTCATGTTAATTCTACTCAAATTCTATTTTTTGCGTTTAATTCACTTTTAAACTCGTATTTACACAATGGTTTTTCATATATTTCTGTATGATTTAGGTGTGCCGGAGGTGAAAGTGAGAAGTTAAAAAACAAATTGTGTAGATTGCGAAGTTGGATTCATGATCTTAAGTTGCCGCACTACATTGGCGAAGGATTTTAATTCTGT
Organism: Gryllus bimaculatus; assembly: GCA_017312745.1. Classification (NCBI taxonomy): domain Eukaryota; kingdom Metazoa; phylum Arthropoda; class Insecta; order Orthoptera; family Gryllidae; genus Gryllus; species Gryllus bimaculatus. Next base: position 3,293,242 of record BOPP01000073.1, on the reverse strand, counting down.
AGCCAGGGAATGTCTCTTCTTGGAAAGAATGAAATTTGAGGTTATAGCATTATGAGATATTTTATTTGAAACCTAATAAAACAAACGAAGTGAAAAAAATAAGTTAACAGTGCAATAGGCCTGTAAGTTTAAAGTCAAAAATTAACAACTGGGTGAACTGGAAGCATAAAACATTGCATCTACAGTCAGCGTAGCCAAGTAAGTGAACCTTGTAGCTCACAAACAATGGCACTCATCTTTGTTGCCTAAACCACTTCATTTTACTGACATCTCTGGATATGTCTTCCTATTCCAGTTGGAAGTAATTTAAAATACTCTGTTGGGTTTAAACTATAAAGACGAATTCACTGCCGTCTCAATTTTAATGAAAATTGGGGCTTCATACTTTTCCTTCCGCAGTCGTCATATATGTGAATGCACCCAGTAGCTTCGACCGCTAGCCAAGATCAATTCATTTCAATGTATATCGTCGCATTGTCGGTGAAGGCCGAGAGTGGATACGAGGTTAGGGAGATTCTCCATTTCATTTTCTTTAGTTAATAAGACAGTGCTTTCAAAGGAGAGTGCTGACGGATTAAAATAAAATAAATTAACGACGATAATAACGACGCGGTGTCACCCGGACAGCCTAGAAGTAATAAAATAAAATAAATTTCATCCGATAACGTCAAACTTTCTTCACGTAGTCAGAGGAATTATTTATTATATATTTAATATCGAAAGACAGTCATAAACTGTGTGGCATACTACTGGGAGAATTGCAATCTGGGTACGGTTTTATGAACCCTAAGGTCTCTCTTGTAATACATATACACTACATATGTGTTATACCAACGTACCAGTTACAGCGTACCAGTTACTACTCGAAAGTGCCCACGGTTTACAACTGAAATGCCGTGGTTGTAATGATGAAACAAAGCACTACGACTTTACAGTGATTTTGACTTATATAAATATATTTCTCAGAATTTATAAAATGTCACTTATACCGTTCTGGATTTCTCCCATTCATTTTCAAGTAATTGCTGTATATATGATCCCCCAAGTGAATATACTTTTTAAAGCAGTAAATATTTCCAAGTGATTTATGAATAAATCACGCAGAGAACAATAAACGAAACCATAAAAACGAAAGTAACAAAAGTATAACCTTGATCTGCACTTTGCCAAAAAAAGTGTGGCTGCAAACTATCAGCAGTATCACTTTCATTCTACCAGGTCAAGAAAATTCTTACATTTTCCGTATTGTACGAAACTATAATTAATTTTCCCGTGACCCAACTGTGATTAAATCACTTCAAGAATGACTGCTCCACTTCGTAACTTAACTAAGCCGCTTTAAACTACTCAACGTACATAGGAGTTTTATTCAGACCCGTTGATATTGTAATTGGAAAACCTACAGGAGGTAATGCTCAACACTTCAAGAAAATGTTCATATTACTGAAGTTAAATCCACACGAATATCTAAATAAAAAATATATTTCAACCATTCACGTTCATTGAAGTTGTCAAAATGTTCATAGAGTTTTTTCTACACTCATTTCTGACAATGTGCAACTTTTGAGACTCTTCCCATTACTATAAATCGCAATATTTAGGTACCGAGTTTACCTATCAAATTAATTTTGTGAAGGTCAACAAACTAAATTCGATGGTGACTGTGCGGTCCCCTGCTATTTAAGTGTTCCCGAGCAGGCGTGATCCGATATCTCAATTACTGAAAAGAAAAATTGCTGGTTATTTTCGGATGTCGTAATTGCCACCCTCTAATAATCGCTGTTGAGAGTCGTAAATATGATATAAAGGAGAAAAGTGTAAAAAAGGTATATAATGAGCGTTAAAAAATAACGAAAGCCTGTACCAATTATAAATCATTCGTGTTTGTAAAATGAAGTGTTGAGAATTATAGGTACCGTGAACGTAATGCGAAGCACTTGGCAAATATCCGAAATTTCAACAGCGGCATAATGTGTCAATTAACATTGCTGCGAATAGAGATATCTCGCATCTTTAAAAAAAATACAACTCATTATAGTTTATTATTTTCACTAGTACATAAAATGGTCCAGGAGTTTATGATCTAAGAATTGAACAAATTAAAAATCTCATAATTGATAAAATAGTTTAAAAAAATAATCACCAATTTTTATATTGAAAACGTAAAACAATAAATGTGATTAGTGATAAAGGACGTTACTTTTGTCACAAAAATGCACATGCATTAGTATTTGAATCAGAGTATAATATTTGTCTCCCGTCATGTATTCCAATACTCTCACAGATTACACATTTCCTTCATGACTCTCAAATCAGTATATCGAATAAATAACGAATTCATATATTACAAGTTGAATAAAGACATTCAAGAGCAAGTTTTATTATGAATGTATTTGGAATTATAATACTCGCGAACTACAATCCCTGTGACTTCTGACATTCACTGTCACGCGTTAACGTGTGGTTTTGAATGAAGATCACTCTTCCGTGAACTAATAAAAATTACAACACCAAAATGAGTTCGGAGCAGACATAAAACATTTGATCCGTTGCATATATTTTATGTTTTAGAAATAATTTTGAAAGGGATTTTGTTTCATTGACAGAGCAAATATTCGTAAAATGTATTTTCATGCAGTATATCTTCTGTCGCCTTACTGTCGATTAAACCTTTGACAACACACACTTGCCCTCACAAATTCAGCAGAAATTATAAGACTCGGAAAAATCTCATTGATTTTTCACTTGAGAATTTCCTTTTAAAAAATAGCTGCTTATTCTTTCTGCATTTTTCATATGCAAGTACTTCTTGGGTTCCAAATTATAGTTTACATTAGTACTATTTCGTAATACTATCCGTCCACATATCTGCACAACGCCACCCCACAAAGGAATAAAAAGGCAATCTTAATGGCCCCCGGCCGTTGAGAAATTAACGTCCAAAGGCCGTGAAGGAACCGAGTGATCTTGAAACTATTTAGTAAATTTGCGGAAACAGATGACAAACAACATAAGTAATATACACAAGATAAGTAACACCTACAAAAGTAATTTTCAACTGTGCAATTATAGTGTTCATATTCTTAACTTACAATTTCTCATTATAGTAAATCTGAATATTGAAAGAATTATTATTATTCCTAATTTGTAGTGTTCATGAAACGTCGAAAGTATTTGTGGACGTCGCTTTGCTTAAATCTCTTGTTGTTGATGCAACATCCTATATGCTGAATAACTGTTTAGAAATTTCAATTCATTTCCATATGGATTGTTCAATGTATTTTTCTACTACTAACGAGCACTCCCAACCTCCAAGTTCTCTCAACGAGAGCAGATCGCCACCGTTGACATCTAGCATTGTGCCCGATCGTTGAAAACAATGCCCTACTTAGTGCTCAAGAGAGAGTCATTTTAAAAATTCCGCTATATTTTTTGGCGTGTATGCTATTGTGTATACACCCACATCGTGTTCAGTGCATTTCGCATTTCTATAATCTATGAAAAGGCGCTTCTCGTTTCCATGGTCGATGGGCTTAGGTTGGTATTCTTTTACCCAAATCATATACACTGAATGGAAGACCGGCATTGTGTACTACAAACATTTTTTTTTTTTTGCAATTCAGAGTAACTAACACTCCGTTGCTCGTGGTTTCTATATCATCAATAGTTAATGACACAAGTTCGTCTCGTCGTCATGCCTGCTATTTGCTTCCATATATATTTTTGCGATGAAATCTTAGCCTTCTTGTAACTGTATCGTCTGAAGACACGATCGAATCGATTTAAAATGGAAGATGGCGTTGCACTCCTGGATATTAAAAGCAACAGTGATTCTTATTTATAATAATTTCTTTTTATTAAATGATGTATTACGAAAAGTATTGAACGACACACGGCCGATATCACAAATAATAGACTTGGTTGGTTTTTTTGTGTTTATCAGCCTAATGACGTTAATAACTATAACAGCAAACAGAATAACGTTATTATATGATTGCGTAGGCTTCCGCGGCCGGAGTTTAGATCTTCTAGGCTATCCGGGATGGGCCGCGTCTCGGTTTCGGTCGCTGACGTTTCGGTCAACATGTCATGGCTTTCCTCAGGGTGCACTGCTGCCAATTTTATTTTTGAATTTTCCCCACTAGTTACTTGGAGAGGCAGGAATTTATTTTAATTTGGGATACAATGTGTATGCTGCTGCCGATTAGACTTTAGTAGCTGCATTCGGACCTATCTTAAAAAATACTAATTATTCTGTGGTTAAAACCTTTACAAGTGCCTTGCTACCAAATGGTTTTTTGGGGTTTTCTCCCCTCCAGTTTCCCTGGAGAGGCAGGAATTTATTTATCTTTGGGGTACATTATGAATAACTGCAGCCGATTTGGCTTGTGCAGTTAGGGAAGGCTTAATTGCTTACAAACTAAAACTATCCTATAACTATAACTATACACATTCCCACTTTGGGGTTTGTTAGTTTTTAGGCTTTTTTTTATTAAATCTTTAATTGGGAGATCTTGAAATTGTTCAATTTTCTTCTTTTAATTTTTTTAAAAATTATATTTACCTACCAAATGGTTAGTAAGGCCGCATTTTATGAAGGAGAAAGGAGTGAGCGGGATTGGTGCAGGTGACGACCAATAGGAAGCGGGCAAGTGGTCTGGGATTGGTGGAGGAATAGCATACCTATAGTGGAGGGAGAAATGTGGAAGTGGATTAATAGTGAAAGAAGAAAGAATGTGTTAAGAAGCCGTCTGAGATGCAACGGAGCAACAGACAACCGGCGGTCTGGAGAGGCGCCCGTCATTGGTCGACCGTGTGTGTGTGCGGGGGGGGGGGGGCGGAGAGGCACCGCATTGGCCGGTCGAAAATGCCCGTCTCCAGGTGGTACTGCCTAGAAGATAGAGTAACGGGATTGTTAACGCGATCACACATTCTCTGCTCAGCTGAGCGTATTTTATGGATGTATGATTAACAAACCGAACTATTCCCTTCAATGAGTTTGTATAGAATTATACACTAAAGCTCATTACATTACTGCAAAATTCTCCAATTGAAATTGCTAATAATTTATAAGCACTTCCTCGATGGTATGTTATATATAAATTAATTTTCATAAGTATATCAATACCAAGCAGTAACATGAACGTAATTTGGATTGTCTTCAGAACAATCAGTACGAATATTATCGTACATTAACATGCGTATTAACAAATATTAATTTTATTAAATGAATGAACTTCGATATACTAATATACAGTAACGATTGCTTTGATAATAGTGCTTTGCTGTTACATCGATTTTCAATACATCGAAATTCTGAGCAAACTTTCGGCCCAGTATTTATAACTTATAAAGTAAACTCGCATTTTCGCAAAAAAAGTATCGATAAACAAAAATATTTGTTTTAAATATATAATATAGATGAGCCAGAGTGACCAGCACAAAGCATAACGGCTTCTGATAAACGTTTATTTAAAAAATGAGGTATATAGTCACCTCAGCCATTTCACCAAAATAACAGTAAATGCATGCAAAGTAATCCAGGAGCAGTACAACCATCAGCAACAAGCGTTTATTAATTACGTCGTCTTAATTTTTAACACAGCTAGCGACTCAGCTTCAAGTTAACCGAGTTCATACGTAACACAAGCCAAAAGTATCGTAACTTACACAACAGTCGAGGGCTCCACCGCAATAGCGGATTTTCACCAACCTGGCATCCCCACGCAGTAGCCAAAAGCTACGTCGTAGGAATCCATTCCTTCAACACGCTCATCCACGTCCGATGATTTTAGCAACCATTTGCAAAGCGCAGAGCAAACGCCTACGAAAAGATCTGAGACATTTGTGACAGAATATTTCGAGATTCTGGGCGCCTCAACAGCTGTGGTCATTAGACCCTCAAGAGTAGTGCAGGTTCTTGTCACGAGCAGTGGTGATGTTCTTTGTATGCTGGGCGGTGAGAACTACAAGTTGACTTGTTGTTTCTTCCCAACCAGGTATCTCCCACCAGTGGGGCACCGACTTTAGGCTTTCAAATATTAGTTCTTGAGATCAGCGCGGTATCTCATCATCCTTCGTGAGAAAAAATCGCCACCTCCCGTGATAAAAACATACCTTACACTTACGGGACTAACGACCATAGCAGCTGAGGTGCCAGGAAGTATAAATTAAACAATCGGTTATTATATTGACTGTATCTGCCCACGTATTCGCGAATTATGTGAGGATTAGTGGGGCAATATACTTATTTCGGCAGCAGTAAAAGCAAAAAATACTTTTGTTTCTCTGGGCTACCGGCAGAAGCCTCCACAAAAAAACCTGCTCAGGTTACACTTGTCCTTTAGATGAATACAGTCTTTTTAAAATTATTTTTCACATATGAACATATGTGCGCTGACAGTGATAATGACCATGACTGAGTACAACCTCTGTAGGAGAGTAAAATTACTTGTACACGTAGGCTTCAAGTGTACAAGTAAAATTACTTGTGCCGCGTGAAAATTCCAGGTGTAATATGCTCTGATAACTCGTTTTCTATGGTTTTCTCTCATTAAACATTACAGATATGGAAGCAATGCCTCTAAAACGGGATACAGTTCGAGATTATTCCTTTCCCATAAGGTTCGCACGGCCATAAAGCGTTCATCGGATGGCAGCACTTACGAACAACGCCACGACGAATGTCCGGCAGAACTACCCGGAGACTCAACGATATCAATAAAATAGCATGAGAGGTGAGAAAGAAAAAGCAAGAGAAAAATGAGCCGAAGATAATGGTGCAAGAATAATCCCAAAATGGTGCGTATCTCAAACTAAACTCTAATTACGCAATAACAATCATCGAAGAATATTAAATTATCAATGAAACTCAATCCAGTCTATATCTTCCATTTACTACGATACCAAGTTCTCAACTATGATATCCTTCCCATGTCAATTAATTGCACAGATCTACCACATTCCCTAAACTTCGTTGCCCGTAAAACAAAGGAATGTGCGGGATCTGATGTACACTAAAAATAAATAGCTAATACGGAAATTATTTTTTAATAGTTTCTCGTCACATTCTCAACGCAGTTTTGTACGCAAGCTCAATTTTCCCTTTTTATACAAGGCTACTATGTGGTTCCCGATATGAAGACGCATTACATTACGTACTGCACAGTTTAAAAAAAAGTTAAGTTTTGGGACATACACGATGCGCTGAAACACGTAGTTTTCCCTTCGTGTTACAAATCAGTGGATTGCGTTTGATTCTCAATGAATTCTTTGTTGAGTGCTATGTGAAAGGAACGTTCACATTTTATAACGTAAAGAACTAGAGTTGATACTGATTAAATTAATGAAAAGGAGAGAGAGAGATTCAAAATGGACGATTACGCACGTGTCACCGCGGCAGTCAAAGAGAGAGAGAGAGAGAAATTTCGCCGCTGGGAAAGTCGATATCGAAGGTCGGACCGCCCAAAGACGTTCGGTGTCGATTTAGAGAGAGCCGATGGAAAATATGGGCTGTCTCGACAGGAACGAAAATTGTGCACCTGAAAACTAAAAATGGAGTGAGTCCGGCTCTCGTAAAATAAAATGTTTTAAGCAGTTTTATTATCGTTAAAAAGGATCCACATTCTCTACTAATAGAGTTTATCCATTCGGTGTCGCAGACCTGTGTACACAGAAAAATAACGCAATTTCACACCAACGCTTCATTGTTTCGACGTACCCGATATACCATTCTTTCACAATTCAGAGCCAGTGTCTACATTTTCCTTCGATACACAGTTTGATTCCGGAGTAAGTTCTCATCTCCTAAAAACAAGAAGAGATAAAGTCTACACCATTTTCGAGAAAGAGAAGAGAGAGAAAGAAAGAGAGGGAAGAAATTGTCGGGAAAATGCGGCAAGCAAAGCGAGTCATGAACACCCTAAAGTTTTGATGTTCTGCAGGATGCCAACAGATTGAAGAGGAAAAAAAACCTAGAATTTTCCCACTTCATAGAGGCATTGGATTCAATCTCGTATATAAAATGCACTCTTTATTAGATTGCCTGAGCAACAAATGTCAATACTCAACAGATCGACACTACATTTTCATCACAATTCAACAACATTTGAAATATACAACAGTATAGGTACTAGCTTCACACTGTTCAAAATCTAATTTTGTACAGCGTAATGAGTAACGTTAATGCGCTCGATGAAACGCAAAGACTTCAAATGAGTATTAAATACACACGGCGCAAGCCGTATCTACTTCGCGGTTCTAGCTCGAAATGGCCGAGCAACATAAGTGGAAAACGATAAAACTCTCCTGTTTCACATTCAATTACCGGCCATTCAGACACCCGTGTTCAAATATCTACTAAAATAATGCGCAGGATAATACACTGATGAAAAATCATTTAAAATCCTCCTGATCGCACCAAGTAGCTGTTCAAATGAAGTACGTCTCTGTTATTTCTAAGGGAAAATAAAATCCTGTTATTTTAAACGAAAATGCATGAATTCCTTAACATTAAATTCAATGATTTCATCCAACAAAGACGGAAAATGTAATTACCCTTATCAAAAAATGTTTACTAAAAATTATACTTAAAAAAAGCGATGTTAATAACGTTTCACATCGCTGTACATAAAATTAAAAAGTAACATTGAAATTATCTAAAACACATTTTCGCCACGGTTTTTGAAAATATCAATGTTTTGTCGACTAACACACTCAAATAGTCGCAGTGGAAGAATAGCATTTAGCAGATGGTGCAGAATTCCGACCAGTGAAACTTTTGACGCAATCTAGAGAGTTCTTTAGTTACCAATGTATTGAGCAGAAGACTCTTCTTGTTTTGTTTCATTCAACCGCGAACATTTATCATCCATGTAATTAGTATTGATATTTATTGTATAGTTCTCTAAAACTGTCCCCTCTCTCACTGACTATTACGTTGAATAGGAAACAAAAATCTCTGTTGGGAGCAAAATCTCTCACCGCAGGTAACTACACGACAATAAACATTACAACGCAAATCATCCCTATCTCTCAAAAATAACCGCGAATCTGAATGATTGAACGTATCCGAATGTCGATGCTTTCCTTCACAATAAATGCATCCATTCTCATGAATTTATAGCAAACATGATTTCGTCTCTTATGAAATGCGCACAAAAAATAATCAGATTGTGCTTGAAAAAATGAAAACAGGAAACACATTTATAGTGAAATAATTTTATTTCGGCTTTAATAAGACAACTTATGAATATAGATCATGGTCTACAGATACTCGTAAAGCGGGACGATTAATTTCAAAGACAAGTACAAAAGTAAGCATCTTAACAATGTGGTAGAAGTACTTTAATTAGCACAAATACGAGTTCGATTTTATTCGAAATATAGATTAGTTACTTCATGCATACGGTAGTCTTATACATTACTTATGTGAAGTTCTCGATTATTTCATTGCCTTCAAATCTAGGAATTTGCCGCTATCTGGGCACAACGGAAACAGTGTCTGCAAGGGAAACGCACACTTTAAAACGAAATGTAGAACGTATTCAATGCTCGTTTAAAGACTGTACTCATTGTGTCTTTTCAAGATGGTAAAAACACACACTTTAGTAAAAATTCATATCAAATAAAAAAATCCATCAAAATCCACATAAAAAAATCCTACGCTAAAATGACTACCAGCATAAAGAGGAAATATGCTCAAAGTAAGAATAACGGAATTTTATTTCTATTATGTTGGATAGAGTAGAACGTAGACAAATAACGCTTCGGATATCGAAGGTAAAAATATAAATCACTGAATAAGTTCTATCACTTGTGGGTTCTAAGATGATCATATGGAAGAATTTCTTCCGAAAATAACAGTTCACCACGCTACCGTTCATAAATCACCCGATTGCGCAGCGCGCATTGTACGCATTAGTATTACTAACGTCACTAAAGACAAAAGCAAACAAATTTCTGGAGCTGCATCGAGTTTTGTCTGCAGACAGTCCGATGTACAGGAACCTATACTTCCTTATATTTCAATCCATACCCGATTTAGACTATTGTTCGAATTAAAATCTATCAAATATATCTGCTAAACAGTTAGTAAAACAGCCAAGTATCGATTATATTTGACGGACATGGTTGCCTCCTTAACCTGTACTCATTTCCGAATCAAATTATATTGAGTGAAATACAAAAGTCAATTTCGCAACTGTTAGCAAGAATGTTGCTACTACATTTTATCACTGGATTAATAAATTATTCAAAATAATAATAATAATAATAATAATAATAATAATAATAATAATAATAATGATAGAATTCGCTACGTGTGAATATGCCGAATGATAATTCTCAACAAAATCTACAATTTTTTATATCCCACTTCAGTAGCGTTCTCGAAAATACAGTCAAACTTGTCTAGTTAATACTGACACTATGCTTGCTCACAATTCAAGTACAAGTCACTTCGATTTCTCAACAGTCGTACAAAGTTGAAAAAAATTGTATATTTGTGCCTATAAAATGGCACACAGAATGAAAAGTAATACATTATTTTTTCTTGACTTTACAGTTTGTTCATTAATTCATTTCGCGAGTGCAAAGTTGCAGTCAAAATCCGGCGAATCCAACTTTAGTTTCCGTAAAAGCGTGTTAAATACAAAAAAACTCACGACTAGTTTGCAACATCTGGCAACGCATAATAACAACAGTCGTTCTTTCCGTCTGGTATGTTCCATGATTCGATAAAGTCCGTGCGAGAAGTTGCTGTTAATGATGAGCACATTAGGTGATTGTACATTGGCATCATGTTTTGATAGCACGTTCTTCTAGCAAATCGTATGCTATCTGTGGGAAGGGAAATGAAATCAATTTTTGGAGGAAACACACCCAAAACAACAGTAGCATGCTGATGTTTGTCGTTCGAAGTCTCTAGTGGTTTTCTATGTACAGAGGATCCGTAGGAGACAACAAAAGATTCGAAGTACTCGCACAGACGTTTCTTATTCTGATCAAAGAAGAATTCAACAACATATCGGATTAACATTCTTCGAGAAAGTGAATTGACCAAAGGCCAAGATCGTTTGTCACATTTACAGTTTAGAGAACTCTTCGCAAAATAGTCGTAAATAAGGATACCACAATTACGTTTAAGCACGTCAGTCAACAAGATCACATAAATCTGAGCTAATTATCTCAGTTTGGTTGCACCTGCACAATAACAAACACTACACTCTCCTCTCCAACACTCACTTTTTGTAACGAAATAACCAAAAAGTTGTACTGATACGAACATACACTCCAGGCATTTGTAGTCACTAACACGTAATCTTCATTCCAATACTCAATAGTCTGTCATGTAGGATCTTACAATTTCGCGATGACGCTAATACAACAAACTGATGATGTAGCTCAATTAAAAAAAATTCAAGTTAAACAAGAAATTTAATAAATGGGTGTCTGACATATTACCCATCACATCTATAAGATATAGCAAGCCGAAGACAAGTTGAACAATTTATCACTTTACCCCACTTCATTTCGTAAGTACTAACTGAATCAGAAAAATATAATATAATAAAGTACAATAAACGTGAATATACAGCTGATGTAAGTTGTATGTACGAAAAAATTGTTCACACATCACTACTTTTATTCGGTCAATGTAAATTTCATCTGTAGCTAATAAAGGACTATCTATTACAAATATTAACATATCTGTTTATCGTCACTATTTGCACAGGAACGTTCTTTTATGGGGAAACGCTTGTACAAGATAATACTCGGAAAAAGACGTCCGCGACAACGCAAAAATCCTCTAACTGAATAGAAGAAACAAACAACATCCGTTGCGATGCACTAAATCACGCACTTCCTGTCGTGGTCCGCGAAAACGGACACATCGTAAACTTCGTGAATGGGTGCCGCGCGACGCATACAAAATAATAGGAGAGCGCACGTATTTAAATAAACATGAAAGATATACAGAAATAGGGAAGTACATTGCGACTTTTTTTTAACGAATGCACGAGGAATCCCGATGTAATTCGGTGATCCGCTATGTATATACGCATAGCACCACTACCTCGCGCGACATCTATATTTCACACGACAAAACGCAAAACTACACCGAAAAACAGCGCTAGTTTGATCGGTGGCATCAATAACGCATAACTTTTTAAACCATCGATTAAAAAAGTAACGTTTCACACGTGATGAAATAAAAACCGTTTCTTGCCGTCGGCAACGATCACGTCGCCGCAGCCAAAATCGTTTGTAGACTCGCGGCGACCGGACATCGCGGAAGACCGCCCTCACGAAAACCGGTAGAGCACGTGTCTTCGCCGGCCCGGCAGCCGGTATCGCCCACGCCACGCCACTGCGGGGCTGCAGGGGACCCCGCGCACACG
>BOPP01000073.1:3220207-3279855 GCA_017312745.1 Gryllus bimaculatus | reverse complement strand
GCCGAGCTCCGGCAACGCGCCGCGCCGCCCGCCCGCCGAGCCGCAGTGGGCGAAATACGGCTGCACGTGGCCAGGGGGCAATGGGGATTCGTGGAAGTTTATGGGGCTAGTGTGGTGCACCACTGTTTCTACACAATTACATATTGTATTCGGCATCAAAAGACAAATCCGTGTTTATTTTATGAATGATGTATAAAGAAGTAGGTAACATATGAACGGTGTAATTCTAAATGATAAAATACGCCCGTAATAAGCATTGCACCTCTGATTCTGGGTTAACGAGCACCATCTCCATAGATGTTTCGTCCCGTTTCTCTGAGACATTAGGCGAATGCTGAGGTGCCCCTTGTTTGGACATGAATGTAGCGTCACATGCCTACGTTTTGATAAGCTCTCGCTTTTCTTTTGCTAGTAAAGCCAGGAAAAGGTGTGAGTTTCTAACCTCACTTTATTGGTACTTTTATTAATTTAACTATTTACGGTCAATAGGTCGGGATGAGATTCCGGAGTTCTAAGAAACGAACGTAGATTGTACTTCTTCCAATACGTCATATACAGTATTTTTACTGATTTATTACAAAAAAACCTAATTAAAAGTTCCATGTGATATCAATACATGCAAAATCGTTCCAGAAAAAATAGGATGTAAGGTGCGAACAAAATAAAATGGTTGAAATATGGAGAGGGAGAGTGTTGCCGTGTGCTACATGCATTATCGCGTTACGATATTGGCTACCACGTCAATGTGTGATTAACATAAACAATAAAACTAGCATCACCTGCTCATCTCAATTTTCGGTCAGATACGCATTTTATCACAAATAATATCACTCCTGAGACTTGTCAAGACGCTTACCTTAAATATTTCTGACATTCCAGACTTGCGATTCACCTGTTCTATCATTTGAGTACCGCAGTTTCTGATTCGCTGTTTCTTAGATTACGGCTCTAGCGTTACCGCACGATGACGAACTAACAACCATCTTGTACATTTCAATGTTACTACTTTACGATGCCCGCATTAATGACAAGAAAGCCAAGCAGCCACCGGCCATGTGAGAGGTTTTTATGGTTTTGTTAGATTTTCAGGAACTCGCAAAAAAACTACAAAACCAATCAAGCATTTTCAATTTCGTGTGAAAATGAAAAATATTTGACTGTGTTATTCTGCCTAATCTCATATCGCGTCAACAGTTTGAATTCTCATTCTCGCTGCGTCACTGCATACGACACAGACGTCATGCGACACAAGGCTCCTAGGAAGAGACGGTCCACCAATAAATATTTGCTATTCACGTGTTGCATCTTGAAAAGAGAAAGATTTTATATTTTTGGTATGAAATAAATTGTTTTACTGAGTATCCGTATTTACTGTACTGTCCTACCACACTATTCGTGAAGATGCTAAAATATTAATTCATTACAGTATTATACCTGAGTATTTTATTTGTTGTTCTACCAATGCGTATGCTACCTTGGAGAAACATTGTTGTGTGATTTTGTTTAGCACCTGCTGTCGCACACCACTAGTTTGATTTCAAATATAATCTTGGCAGGTTGAAAACGTGCTCGGCGAGCTGGCTCCAACTGATCGCAGAAGGCTGCACCCGCCAGTGACCCATTCGCGAGCGGAAATGGGGATATCCAGAAGGGAGATCCAGGTTTGGAAGACGTAACATGCATACTAGAACACTACAACAGAAACAAGGAATTTTCTTCAAGTGTTGATTGAGTAATTGATTGATTATTAGTGATTCCGGGAGGGTCAACAACCAGAGTCATTACTCCAGTGTAGTTCACGTTTCTTCTCAAGAGCTGGTGGTGGTCTTCGTCCGCTGTATGGCGGGATCCGGCGCCGACCTACCGTCGGCTAGAGAGGTTTTCCCCTACCACGTATCAAGCTCTACGCTCCCGGCCGGTCTCTCGGCATGTGTAGTAGTGAAATGCATGTTGGTGTAAGTGTAAGGGGTAAGGATAGCACAATGCAGAGATAGGAAATATCTCGCGCGCTCCGTGATTCGTTTGTTAGTGTACTGCTCTGGCATTCGCCTGGTGTTGGTTGGAGAAACCACAGAAATGAGCAGCCGGCAGCTAGAATTCTCCTCCAGACAGAGACTTAATTTGTCATAGCTGACAAGCCAGTGTCAAAAATCATGCCACCGTCGGGACTCGAAGATAGTTTCATCAGTTGATGCCCTGAGCCATCTCTCCCGGTTGAAATGTTGACAAAGTAAATGCATGTCAGGTATTGAATAGTGAAAATATGTATTTAAAAATATGAATCGCTACTGCAGCTTACATAACTACACCGCTACATTATCTGCTTCGCACTCTTTCTAATAGAAAAAAGTAATACTATCTACTTCAATACACCATTATTCCATACATTTTTTATTTATTTGAAACTACAATGATATGTGATTTTAAAATGTGGGCAGCTACAAGAGAAAAGACCCATTTTCATGAATCATCAGAGATTTTCTGTGGCTAGTGTTGGAACCAAGGGGAGTGGGAGCAGAATATTGGGGCTTCGCCCGCCCATTGAGTTGTCAATGATACGCTTTAGAAATGTATCTATAACTAATTTTCTAGGAAAGGAATTCAAAATATTAGTAGTTTACGTTATAAATATCAAGCATAAATTAACGAAAATAATATATTTTACATTCAACGTAAATTAAAACTTCTTTATAAGAAACGTGAGGTCGGCTGGACAAATACCTGTACCACCCTCCTCCCCACTCCGAAGAAAATCCTAGAGAGCGCATCTGTTGGAGCTGATTTGATTTAAGTTCATTACAGAAAACAACTGTTCCCAAATATATATAGAACAAACCCACGGGGATACTGTAATTAATAATGTGGCATTTACGCGCAGTTTACTCATTCCGACACTATCCCTACCAGCACATTCGTAGGAACTTCACCAGAATACGCTGTCGTGGCCCACTCCATTTCCCCCTCTCTAGCCTCTAAGCCCGCGACTGGGTGAGGTGCCTCAGTACTCAACTGATATCATAGCAATTCCTGTGGCCGGGAGGTCCTAGGTTAAAGGCTGGACAGTGGTGGCAGGATTTTGACACATAGTGAGGTCGAATTCAGCCGCTGTATGTCGCAATAGTGGGCTTCTACGATTCTACCGGCTTCTCTGATCGATAGTCTACCGTAGTTCCTCTGAATAACACCAGGCGAATGCCGAGCCAGAACCCTAACAAACAGCGCGGGGGATCATTCCTACGTCTTTCTTGTCATATTTCCACCCCTAAATAACACACACAACACACAAATAACACACACACACACATGCCGTAGATGTCGGGAGATCAGTCGGGAGCTTAGAGCGTGTGCGGTGCACTGCTGGTGGGAGACATCCAGATGGAGAAAAAACCGCAAGCCGACGTGTGGCTCGGTGGCGGATCTCTCTACCCAGTGGAGGAAGACCCCCTCCACCTCCAGTAATAAAAACATGCACTACACTGACAGGAATAACGACCATAATAGGTGACGCGTCCGAAAAAAAATCCGGGTCCGCGAGCTTTTCATGACCTGTCAGCGTGCAGTCGCGCCCGTAGATTACGAATAGCAGGCCTGGTCTATCTCCTTAACGCATCCCACATATGAATCAGCGAGAGAGGTGGTTCAGGGCATCAACTGACATCACTGCAGCGCCTCTGGCGGAGGTTCTAGGATTAGAGTCCAGACGGTGGCCGGATTTTCGATATTAACTACATAGCTAGGTTGAATGAATTCGTTTAAAGAAGAATTCAAGTGGCAGGCTTCTCTGATCAGTAGTTTTCCGTGGTTTCTCCGATCAATACTACGCGAATGCCGAAGCAGTACCCTTTACAAACGGGCCGCGCGCGAACTTTCCTTCTCCTATTCTTACCCTTTACACACTTTTACACTAACATACACTACACTACCACATATGTCGGAAGACCGACCAGGAGCTGATAGATTGTCCCGGCTAGGTGCCCCGATGATGAAAGATACCTGGTTGGATAAAACTTAATCTGGCGGGTATGTCGGCGCCGGATCTCTTCGTCCAGCGGGGGAAGATCACTGCCACCTCCTTAGGAAAATATCCATTACACTTACGGGATTAACGACTTCAACTGTTGACGCGCCCAGAATCTCTACTCAATCAAACAAACACATACACAAGAACAATGAATCCACTCCCAGCGCTTCGAGATCAGTGATCCAAAACGAGGCACCCGCGAGATCTGAGATCATAATAAAATGCATAGGAAAGTATGCTTAGCAAAGACTCCATGTTGTTTTGTGTTGAATGTAAGATCCGTGCCCAGTCTCGTCGAAAATTTTGACGTATTTACCGAAGGGTCAACTAGTCCTTAACAACGCAACGCGTGGAGGAGCATTATAGTATTATCTTCGTGCGGATCCGAGGGGAGCCATGATCTTCCTTTGATCCTAATTTTTTATGGGTTTGCCCAAGTTATTTTTAAACAATTACCACATACTTATCGCATCTCATTTTAAAGGGACATTCCTATTAAATTTTGATCGATGGAATTTAAATAAAAGAAGTTGTAAAAGGGTATTTTTTTCTGAACAAATTTATGAATGGAATACGAAATGTAATTGTCCTAGCACACTAGTACACAAATAGGAAATACTTTCTTAATTACACCCTGTGTATGTAAACTACGAGTCTCTTAGAAATCACATAATAATCCCTAGAAATTTGTAGGTCGGCAGCGTAGCTCATACATGGCACACTAGGTGAAAATTAATTATTTTCTTTTCGGGTACTTCTGCTTCAATGATCATTACTCCTCTAATGTATAGTGCATGTTACATCAAGTGACCATCAGCGGAGCATAGCCCCAACTAGAACAAGCTATTAACTCCCGATTAGTCTCCTAACATGTGTAGTACATGTAAGTGTGTATTAAGGAACAACGATGGAAAGAGTGTTAGAGCCTTACCGCGCGCAGCCAGTGGCCCGTGCGTTAAGGTTCTGCACCAAACATTCTCCTGACCTGAGCAGCCGGCCGCTAGAATTCTCCTTCAGGCAGCGGATGAATTTGACCTTCCAACATGTCAAAACCCGTCACGGTCTGGACCCCAAGCATTAATATCTCTTGGTCAGTGTCACTGCAGAGAGAAGTGTTGGAAGTGTTGTCTGGTACAAGAAAGAGATCTCATAAAAGTAAGATATTTTTCACAAGCGTTGATTAATGAATATTCATGTCGACGCATGACAAGATTTAATTACGTGAAGAAAATGGTTCAAAAGTTGCGCACCAATGAGAAGGCAGGCCATTGAAGGACACTGAAGCGTTGATTTTTTCTAGTGTAGCAGTTGCAGTGCAACTATTATTTTGGTGTGCTGCGATCGTTGAAAATTCTGGGCGTCACTCGCCGGGAAACGTTGCGCTGAATTACCCTTGGAACGCGATGTTTGAAGGTCTCCATCTGTAAAAGGGAGGCTTTCCAGGCTTGTTGAATAGTCAGTTTGTGATGGCTGGCTCGAAGTTCACTGTCAAACAGAAAGTGTGTGTGTATGACACATGCGTAAAAGTGTCAAACCATTACTTGCATGGTATCCCTACGCGTTTCGTCCATCTGTTGACAAATGAAGAGCGTATCTAAGGTCATTTTCAGCAGGACTCAGCAACCGCACAGACTGATAGTATCCTTATGGGTTTACATGCCGTTTATGGAGTCAGATTTATCACACGTGGTTTCTGGCATGCACGCTCTCCTGATCTGAGGCCTTGCGATTTCTTTCTTTAGGGACTCTTGAAAGATCGCGTATATGCGACAAATCCCCACACGGAAGAATTACGGCGCAATACACAGGAACAGATATCTGCAATACCACAGGACATTCTTTCCAGAGTCAACCAAAGTTTATTCGGATGCCAAGAATGTATTAGAGCTGCGGTGAGCAGATCCAGCATCTATTATACCGTGAGTACAACTTCAATCTTCTGATAACGAGAAGCCACCTTCCCCCTTCGGCGATCTTTCCGACCTCGCTGTCTCGACTTTCCCGGCATGCGTGGCATTGTTCGCCGAGGCCAAATCCCCGCGCAACTGGCCCGTTTATAAAATGGTCGCTCTGGTCTTGCCTTCATTGTTCATTGACTGAAAAAGTACCTTATTGTACGCGTATCACCAAAAAGGTAATGTCCATATAACACAATTGAGCGCGGCAATTACTCAAATCACAGGGGCGACGAGAATTAACATGGATACCATCTCCCATATTGAGAATCATTCCAAGATTATATACTGTACTTATATTTTATCATGAATTCGTGCTAAAACTAATGTAAGCAACTCGTATGAAAGGGACTTAGGCGTACTTACTTGAAAGTTACTGACTAGGCACCTGTCGTTGCCTCGTCCATCAATATGGATTTCATTCGTCAACGACTCATTTTCTGTGCATGTTACTAACTACAACCACAGCATAGGTGTTAGTATCGACCAGTCTGAACCTGTTTTTGGCTACGTAGGGATGTGCGCCCTTACAACTAGCGATCCTTGTGGAGATCAAGTAAAGCTGCGGGTAGCTGCTACTGAAGTATACGCTGTTGCGGATGATGGCGCAAACAACATTATGTTTCCTTGTTCTTACCGTTTGTAATTTTAGAGATATTGACACAACTTGTTTTAAATGGAAATATATTTTTTCTCCATCATTCTAAAGTTCTTTAAAAATGAAATGCAATGATGTTAATATTCTTAATATACGAAAAGTATTTCTGCAAAAAAAGTGTGATTATGACTTGGTAAAAGCCATGCCGCAGCGCGCAAGGCCACCTAACCCTGCTTGCTGCTCAAAAATTTGCATCTCATCGACAGGAAACCCATAGAGCTCATGGCCTGAAATAATGAATTACTTGCGCGTTGGCACGTTTGAAAACCGTGTTGCGCGTTTCCGTTTAATATAAGCATATTTTGAATATTGGTATTCTCTTTATTTTTCAATTTTTCTATTGTGTTTGTTAAGCATTCGTTCCTGAATGTTTTCTTTTGTTTCGAATTATTTTCATTTGCAATGTTTGCAACAGAATTATTACAAAAAGATTAAATAAAAGGAAATAAATGTACTGTGATTTCTCCTCAGTGTACACGTGTTTTTTTCCTTTTCCCTGGAATAGGACTGGCTTTCCAAATTTAAATTTAATAATGGTATTTAGATACACATCTGCGATGACATCAATGTGATTTCGACCACCGTGCGCAAGTAGACCTTATGTAAGTCCAAAACCGAGGTCATAAGCATTACCAGTAAGAGTATAGTTGCTTCTAGATTTATTAGATAGCCCATTGTCGAACGTGATTCTCTAAATTCAAATTGTAGCGGTGCTAGCATTTTATACGCCTCCAGGTATCATCTAATACGTCTACTGATAATGTTCTCCTTATTTTACATAAATTGCAGGTTAGTGATATTGGTCTGTAGTTGGATGGTGCGCTTGATACTTTGTCGGGTTTTAAAATGGGGATTACAATAGCTTCCATCCATGAAACCCGCGAAACATGTATTTACGTCAAGATATCTTCTTCGACTTTTGGCAGCGTTGCAGAACGTTCTGTAAGCCACTTACATTTTTCATTTTTACTAGTATACCTCAATGTAATCATTTCTGTAGGAGATAGTCAACGTACTTTTTTAAAACATTTTTGATTTGATAGTATTAAGTATTTTAGTATTTGAGTTGCTTATGGAACACCACTAACTGCTACTTTATGGGGTGTGAGTCCCGACAATGGCGGATTTTCGACACTAGCTATGAAGCTAGGTGAAATTCATTTACTCTCTAAAGAACAATTCTACTCCCGACTGCTCTAATGAGTAGTTTACGTCATTTGCCCTATCAATACCACGCAAATGATGGAGCATTACTCAAACACACGGGCCACGCGCAATCTTTCCTTCTTAATCCGTGTCCCCTTCATTCCCATATAATGAAGAACGTATAATATAGAACAGAATATAACAAAACTCCTGAGCATGGTGCCATGCGTTTTCTAGACTTAAATAGTTATAATTTATTGTTCAATATAATGCGTCACGAGAGAACAATCGTTGCTCGGGAGGTATCTTTCTTCGGTAGATATTTTTTATTGTGAGTAATAATTCATTTTATTTTATTCCAATTTATTTTATTCCAAAGTTCCGCAGCCGTCAGAACTGCATCCATAAATGAAGTGAAGTTCTGTAGCAGCTTATTATTGGCCATTGTCTTTAATTTTGTGTATGAAATAAACGATCTGTTCGACATACTTCAAATACAATGTACGGTGCAGGATAGATCATATGAAAAAAATGTCCTGTTTATTTCCTCACATAACTGGAAGGGGTAGTGCCTTGCTTTATTGCTGTGATTTTGAAGATCAACACTTTGCCAAACTCTTCAGGAAACCAATGCTTGTTAACCATGTTGTTTTTTTCTGGCAAGTAATACCCAATTTCCTTCTGCAGGAGCCTTGGGCGAAGCCGGACTAGGACAATTAAGGACACTTGCGACCTCAATGAAAATGAGTATGTCCAAAAATATACAGGAGGAGACACGTAACTTAAGCAACTGCAGTAATATTTGAACGGTTGAAGTTATTGCATTGCAATTTTCTCGGAAGTGCATGAGGGAATGGGGCTAATTGATGTATGTATTGGTTTCCATTTTATCACTTGTATTTTACGAGTTACTGAAATAATTGTTTTTTTCAAATGTAAATGTACATTTTTAGTCAATCCTGACGAGCGTAAAAAGACGAATCCAATGATATACTAACTGTCATATGTTAGATAAAAAATTTTAATGTTAATTTTTTAATGCGACGCGTATTTAAGGCATATTTTGAATGCAATAGTCCACTACCCAAGGCCGCGCAGCGCTCATCTGCTAACGCGCGCTTGGGGCATTGTAATATATGTTAAACACCAGTTGCGAAAACTCAAAATTACACAAACAATGCTTATCTAACATATGACAATATGCTTATCATAGGATTCGTCTTTTTTACGTTCGTCATGATAGACTAAAATATGTCGAGTTCCATTTGGAAAAAGTTATCTCAGTATCTCGTAAAACACAAAAGATAAAATGGAAATGAGTATATGTATAAAATATCCTCATTTCCTCATGAACGTCTGTAAAAACTGCATTGCAACAACTTTAATCGTTCAAAAATTGCAGGAGGTCCTAAAGTTATGCTCACCTGTATAATCATTCAAAATATAACTACGAAATAAAATTTCGAGAAAAAATTGAAATTTTATTAAAAATTTGATAAAATATATTTTATGTAGGAATGTAAACATCGTTAACACTTTTCCCCCCACCATAATGTCTCCATGCACCCAAGCACAAATACTGGCTACGTCCACGCGGAAGTTTTCAACAGTTTTAGTAGTATTCATGTACTCAATGATCAACTAGTATCGAATTTTGTTGTACTGCGCGCCGCTGACACCGTCACCATCCAACCACCAGCAACACCCCTCTCCGCTGCCACAGACAACCCGTCGCCGCCCCAGCACCCGTTTTTTTTTTTACTGGCCATCACCGGCGCGTGGCAATCAATGTGAGGCAGCGCGTGAGGAGCGGGGGCGAGGTGCTATAAAAGGTCGTTTTCGGGAAAAACCTGTGGCCCCCGGTTATGCTAAGTGGACGACACCCGGCCGCAGCTATTTAGTCATTTACTTGTCAGCGCCTGCCGAAGATGGAACGACACGTCGGCTGCCCCGTCACCTCGAGCTCCGCGGTCAGGCCCCACGCGTGTCAGCGGGTACGGGTGGGGGGAGAACGAGTACGGTGTCGCAGGCGAGACCAACACGACCGAATGGGTGGGGCGGACGTTACACGCGGGACTGGCGGGACGGGGATGGAAGCTGATTAGAGTGTTCGGGAGAAAAAAGTAAAAGTGACGACTGAGGTGGTAGTCCATAGGCGGGACTGGAAGGGGCAGCGCGAGCGGTGTCGGGAGCATGGGCGGAAGCGGAGATAAAAGCGGGGGCGGTAGCGGGGGCGGTATTGGGGGCGGTAGCGGGAGTGGAAGCGGGAACACAGGTGGGAGAAGAGGTGAAAGCGTAGGCGGGAACGGTGGTGGAGACGGGAACGGAGGCGGGAACTGAGACGAGAGCGAAGGTGGGAACGGGGGCAGGAGTGTAGGTGCGAGCGGAGGCGAGAACGGAGGTGGGAACGGAGGCGGGAGCGAAGACGGGAGCGGGGCGGTAGCCGGGGTAGAAACACCGGCTTAGAAGGCTCAAGAATCAATTGATGTTACTGCAGTGCCTCTGACCTGGCCGGGGAGGGCCTAGGGTTCGATCTCAGACGATGCCAGGAATATCAACTGCAGCTACACAGTACCTGGGTCGAGTTCAGCCGCGATCTGGAGGAGAATTCTTGTGGCCGGCTGCTCTGATCGGTAGTTGTCGTAGGTTTCTCCGATCAACACCAGACGCATTGCGGAGCAGTACCCTAACGGGAGACGGACCGCGCAGGATCTTTCCTTCCCCTTCATTGTCCTATCTCGGCCCGTTACTTACACACATTACTCTTACATTCACTACACTACCACTCATGCGGGGAGACCAGTCGAGAACTTTGAACTTGTCCCGACAACAGGGGCAGTGGCCCGCAGGTGGGAAATAACTGGTTGGGGAATATCAGCAAGTAGTCGACCAGCATCGGCGGCGGCGGCGATAAAACATACACACTTACGGGATTAATGATCATAGCCGTTGACGCGCCTTAAATCACTAATCAATCGGAGGAGAAACAGGGTGGCGGTGACGGGACAGAGCGAAAGCGGCCACTGCACAGCAAGCACCACCTCGCACAAAGCTCGGGCGGGAGCTGGCTCTGGTTCGTGGCTGGGCCTGGACAGCCGAGAGAAGCACCAAGGCCCCTGCAGCAGAAACACTGAGGCTAGGGCTGGGGTCGGGAGCTGGCCGAGCACGAACGTATTGGTATTGGTGGAGCTGGAGTCGGCGACACCGGTCTCAGCGCCGCATGCCGGAGTAAAATTGCAATGCGCTTCATCACGGAAGTAAACGGAGAAAGACAAAAGACTGGGCGTACGCTCACTTTCCAGAAGTAGAGTGCGATACATACTTGCAGTGCACCAACTGAATGCCGTTTATTAACGGATACCACGGGAAGAGTAGAGGGCGGCAGTGGGCGGTTGCGATTCGATGGTAGCTACAAAAAAATCTTAGGAAATTTGTATTTTTCGTAAACATTATTTTTAATGTGTATTGAAATCAATTTATTCGTTAAACTCTTCTATAAAACGAATAAGCTGTAAATATCTTCCCCCACGTATGTCTTTTGAATATCCACATTTTCTTCAACATTTAATTGATCAGTAAATGTTCATAAAATAAAAAATATAAGTGAAATAGTAATAATACTAATACTAATACTAATACTAATAATAATAATAATAATAATTTGTAGTTTATTAACATTTTTGTTTAGGGTCCATATAAGTCGGAGACATCATCTGGTTCTCACACAATTCTTATACAAATAAAACAATTTAGACAACTAATCAAATCAAAAATATACAAAAGCAAATATTTCACATATTTAATAACAAATTAACACATATATGTACATATAATATGAATTAATACATAATCACAATACAACGTTTTCATATTTCATAGCGTCAGGGCTTCGTTGAAATATACGCGATCACCTTTTAATTTTTCCTCCCTACTAATATTATTCCACCACAAAATTCCTTTCTTCCTAAAAACTTTTTTCATTTTCTTTTTTGAACTTTACCACTAGTATTTTACTGTTCATCTTTAGTACTTTTTGAGATTGAGTCGCTTCACATTCCAAAAACGCCATCTATTTTTTCTGCAATTTGTTTATAAACTTCAGTGGATGAGACGTTGTTGGCTGCTTTATGTCCGTGGATTTCTATATGCTTTCTTTTCTTATATTGCTCAATTTTTTTTTTAGTTTTCGTGAAAGATTGGTTAGTTCTATTCATAAGGTGACAGTGTCAACAGCTAACTACAAAAAATCACATATAATACATGTACAATATTTTACAACCTGGCCAGATGACATTAAACGATTAAATGCGATACAAATGATTAAGTCCCAAGCAAAATCTTTTCTATACAATTAGAGAATATACCAAGCATTCAAAAGGAAAGTAATATTAATTTTAACAATGACATTTAATGTATTATATACCGTTTGGATTGTATAATTGTAAAGAACCTGTAACAAGTATTATTTCTTGTGGGTAAATGACCCCCATCTCGATCAGGTTTTCATCCACTTTCCCTGATCCTCGAGATAATGCTGAGATGGCTCCTTGTTTTGCTTCTGGACATAAATGTAATTTCAATTTAACTTCTCCCTATAGCACGTCACACACAGTTTTTAACTGTTTTTTACGTAAATAAATAAATAAATAAATAAATAAATAAATAAATAAATAAATAAATAAATAAATAAATAAATAAATAATCTTCTTTTGCCAAATTTCCTTTCAGAATATTGACTTCTTTTTCAGAAATTTGCATTCTTTGATAATCTCATTTAGATTCTTAGCCATCTTTGTATGTAGATTTTGCCTTGTAGGTAGTTTCCACTATTGATCACGAGCCGAAATGATACAGATCTTGGCATCCCATACATTTTAAACCATGTTCTGGAATTTCTTCTTCACATAGAGTGCACATATTCATGATTGTAACGATAAAAATATGAACTACGGTTTCACAAAATCACTACACATCTCTTGACAATTTGAGCAGCGAGAACTGCACGAGAACACGTCCCATAATACAGATTCAAAAGCTGTCTACCCCGCTCGGCAAGAAATTGAAACATTTTAGGCCTACCACTCGCAACTTCAACATTCTTCAACAGTGAAGCATTCTGCATTAAAGCAGAGGAAAACCGTTCCAGTAAATTCAACTTATGCAGTTACATGAAATATCCACCCATCACATCAGAAGTGTAATTAAAAAAACCTTCAATTGAAGAGCTCCTGTGCCTGATGGTATCCAGAATTTCTATTGTGAGAGCGTAGGCTTCCGCGGCCGGAGTCAGTATTTACTAGGCTGTCCGGGTGAAGCCGCGTCCATGCCAACGATGCATTACGTCCTGAGGAAGGTCGCAGAATGGCGACCGAAACGTCGGCACCTTCGTCATGGACGCGACTTCACCCGGACTGCCTAGTAAATACAAACATTCAACTGGGTCCACATGCGACTAGCTGAACTAATCAAGACTGTTATAAAATTTAAAGACACGAGTAAAATGCCAAGATTCATTACACAAGGCGTTATCGGGATATGTATTTAGCTGTGGACTTAAGGCGGATCACCTGTAAATTCAGCAACACCTAACACTTACGTTTTCCCGCTAATTCGAAGGACCAGTACGCTTTGAAGCGAGCGTACGCGCTTTGTACTTGTAGTTGGTTACACATAGGGACATCTTATCATTATTGATAAAATAGATAAATAATAGATAAGTTAAAATTGGTAAAATAGGTACGATAAGTTTAAGATGAATAATTAAGTTTTAACTGAATATTACACAAGCAAACAAAGGGATGAATGAAATGTATTCTCTTGTAAGAGAAAGTAAAAATGCAATTACACCGTAGGTGTTTTATTGGAAATTATTGTATTGACGGAGATGTTCATTTAGATCACAATTGACAATGGCATAATAATAAAGCAATATAATTGACAAAGCATATAAATTACAGCGGTTCATGACCTGAAATGAAATTACAATCCAAAGAAACGAGAAAAACATTCACTATGCTTGATGCTGACTGTAGTGACGTGAAGATAGCGCCACAGGCCAAGCACTACGCTGAGCAGATGCGAGGTCACCTTGTAACCTCTGACAGAGAGTCTGCGACAGACGAAACCGCGTGATAACAGGGAGTTTGTGCCTCTTGGAACGTAAAGCACTATCACACGATCATCTGCGCATGCGGATGCGCAGTTTAAGTTTCGCAGCCCTTTAGTGAATCTGCGCATGCGCAGAAGATCGAGAGTGCTTTATGTTCGAGGTGGTACAAACTCCCTAACATCATGAAGCACCACTGCAACGTTGCACAATAACTTTGCACAGAGAATAGGAGCTGGGAAACACTGATGATATTAACACGAGCATACCTGGTGTTATAATTAGAGGTACTGCGCGCAATCCTGCCAGCACACACACTAATATTGTTACAGCTTGAAGATGATGCCATGCATCATCAAAGATATTAACACGAGCACTGTTTAAAAGCCGAGATGGCTTGAATATCACAAATGGTTCTTGTCGGTGGTGTCATTTGCGACTGCATATACAATACGTCACAATAAAAGTAAACTTATAGCTGATTGACTTGTTACAGTTAGTTTAAATCATATGACATGGAGCACACCAGCTAATGAAATGACGATGCATGCGACTGCGTAATGTAGACATTAGAGAAACACTGTTCATAGCTTACAGTTGCTGACAGCCTGACACGTAACTGGACTCGCATAACACACCACAATGAAGTGAATTTATAGGCAATAAACTCACTACAAACTGTTTTAGTTATGTTAATTGTATCAAATTGGAACGACGGAACATCGTATCCGCATCTTACGAGCCCACTGAGGCTACAAACGTTTTCTGTTGCAACGAGAGCAACGAAGGGGCGCGTCCCGACGCTGAGACCAATGAGATTCGTCTCGTCTTAGACCAATGAGATTCGAGTTCTCGATTTATATTTAGTCGTGGGGATAAGAAATAGGCTTAAATTATATTTATGTAAATTGTATGATAGCAAACAAATTTGAAATTTAGAAATTACAATGCATCTTATGAAATTACAATGCATCCTACAATGCATTTTGATTAATCTGAATGATATAATGATTACACGAGGTGGTGCGGTGTAACGTTTGCACAGTCCATAGGCGTATTATAGGGATTCGCGAAGCACTTGGGACACGTGTGAAATTCTGAAAAGAGCTTCGCGCAGCTGCGTGATATCAGATCCGGGTATCCGGCCGGGGAACAGCGCTGCGTGAGAGCGTAAAATTGTGAAGCATGAACATACATGCATTTAGATTGCCTAACACTCATGATGCCAGAATGCGCATACAATCATGTAACGTATAATGCATTTAAGCAAAATTGAAAATAAAGAGCATATGATTTGTTCTAACACAAAGTATTGCCTATTTAATAACTAAAGATGCACATAATCGACAGGACCCATCTAAATACCGCCCAACCATGTGTCTTCCAACACTATATTACCATAACATTATGCCTTTCGCAAATGATTAATACCCAACGTGAACAAAATGACATTTTAGCGGAAGAGCAAAAGGGGTGCGGAAAAGGTACTAATGTTGCAAAGAACAACTAATAATAGTATGTAACCTCGCGTTTAGGAAGAATATAAATCTGTACATGGCGTATGTGGGTTTTAAAAAAGCTTTCGATTCTGTCCCCTGTGATTGGCTATTAGCATACGTCGGCTATACAAAGGTAATTCGTCTATGAACACTTTCCTGTAACATGCCATAACTACCAGGAGAACGAAGATTCTCTTGAAAACAAACTCAAACAGCTGAGAGTGATGTCATCCTTATAAAATGCGGAATATTTTAAGGTGATTCATTAAATCAACTATGGTGCATTTTGTGGTGGTTTCTTCTGTCCAATAATTTAATCGCCACAGAATACGGATTCCCGATCAAATCAGGAATGAAAGTGTTATATCGCATTAACCATCTGACTTATACGTTCGATGTTAAGCTGTATGCAACAACTAAAAAGCAGTTCACATACCTCCTGAAAGCTGTGGAAAGATTTTCGAACAACATAAGCATGCAATTTGACTGGACAAATACCTAGCAGTTAGTTTGGTTAAAGGAAAGCTGCAAAATACTATGATCTTGAGACTAGTGGAAGAATATGTGGGATGGAAGATGGAAAAATATACCAATATCTGGGAATTGAACAAGCTAGTTGCATTGATCATCCTAGAATAAATAATGAACTAACGACCGAATTTGGCCCGAGAGTAAGAAGAATTTTCAAAACTGGGAACACTGTGCAACCATCCCACGACGCCTTGGCGGTAGAGCCTTACTGACATTAACACCATGATCTGCAAGCAGGTTAAGAGCTTCAGAAAATTCTTCCAAGCGGAATCTACCACTTCTAAGTTACAAGCTGCAGTTTCTGCCGAGGAAGAAAAGGTACCATTAAAATTATGCCAGTCAGGCCATTAGTACTATTAAACTGATGAGTTAATATCCACTTAATATCCAGTAAAAGCATGATGCGTGGATGGTAAAACCTATTCATGGCAGACATCGAAACGAGATCAGCCAAACACAGTCAACACATTCGGCGAACTTCTGATTGATCTCAGGGCTGGTCATCCCTGAAACTGAAGGATTCATTGTTGCCACTCAAGATTTAGTAATTTCAACACGCAATTACAGAAAATATATAATTAAATACTCAAGTGTGAATGATGACAGCTGCCAGTATGTTTGTGAGCAAATTGAATCAATACAACACATTACATCACGCTGCACACATACATTATGTGATCAAAAGTATACGGACACTGTGCTGAAAATGACTTCTCAGTTCGTAGCGCCCTCAATCGGTAATGCTGGAATTCAATTGAGTGTTGGCCCACCCTTAGCCTTGATGGTGGACTCAACTCTCGCAGACATACTTTCAATCACATGCTAAAAGGCTTCTTGGAGAATGGTAGCTCATTCTTCTCGGTGTGCTGCACTGAGGAGAGGTATCGATGTACGTTGGCGAGGCCTGGCACGAAGTCGGAAATTCAAAACATCCCAAAGGTGTTCGATAGGATTCAAGTGTGCAGACCTGTGGCAACTGTGTGCAGACCAGCCCATTACCGGGATGTTATTGTCATGAAACCACTCCGCCCAGGCCGCGCAGTATGAACAGGCACCCGGTGCAGTATGAACAGCTGTTGAAAGATGCAATCGCCATCCCCGAAATGCTCTTCAAGAGTAGAAAGCAAGGTGTTTAAATTATCAAGACCTGTGCCATGAGAAACACGACCACACCATAACACCATTTTGGACGTGTCCGGATACTTTTGATCACATAATGCAGCTGCAACAGAGCACAAGTATAGGCATGACGCAGGCAGTAGCGAAAGTAATCCACTAAAAGCTGGCCGAGAAGTACTGGCTAACATCTGAAGTATGAGTTCCGCACTATGTGTATATCCCGGAGAGTGTTTTGGAGAATCATTCTTATCGTCCGCACTGGGACAGAACGATTGTCGCAGACATAACTGTCATCTGTAATCGACCTGATATTGTTATATTCAATAAAGAAAATAGTCAAGTCGATATTATCGATATCTCAAACCCGAACACCTACAATCTTTAGTTGAAATACATAGAGTGTATAATAGATAGAGTATAGAGTAGTATACATAGAGTGTACATAAGTATGTGGACTTCTCTTAGTCTATCGTCCAACAATGCAAATCTTGCATGCAAGGCAAAGTCAGAATCAAATGAGTATTAGCAAGTACTGGAGCCATCCCAAAGACCATGCATCGAGATCTATAATTATTAAATATTAGATATTCCCGAAGTCATATAGAAGCTTCGGAAGAAGACTGATATCATCACAATGGCTAGAATCGTGAGGAAATTTGTGAGAAATAAAGATACGTAATGACATTCAAACTTATAACCACAATTTGCACTATGATTATACTTATAAGTACAATTTATGTCGTAACCATAGAGATATGAAGTGTAATTAAATAATAATAATAATAATAATAATAATAATAATAATAATAATAATAAATTACCAAAGTGTAATAAGTCATAAAATTGTTAAAAAAGTGTTTCACTTTCACTTCCAACATCACGCCTTTGCATTTCCAACCTCGGACGCTCAATATAAGCGATAAAACAGATCGCAACACATTTTCACTCGCATTTCCATCTCCCTCGCTATTCGCACTACCGCATTTGCATCGCCATTGATCTCCCATGTTCATTCATTCACAATCACTTTAATTCATCCATTTGCTCTCTAGTTTTGGTCAACCAGTTCTGGGTTCTCGGAATCCTCCATTCGGATTTCATTCATCCCGTACAATCAGAACCAACAACAAGAACTATACATAGTAAAGCCCAAGCAACAATCAAACAAAAACAAAGGGAAAAAAATTTTGCTTTTATATTTTTCAAGAATGACATCATTCGAAATGCCCACTTTACAATGGTTACGCGTAAAAAACGCGTAATTTTTGTTTGAAACGAACACAATTCCAAAAATTCTCAAAGGCGTCTCCGCTTTTTTGTTAAAATCTCCGGATACAGCAAAGGACATTTAAAAAGAATTTGCAGGTCTACTTTTTGAGGAACTTACAGTATTTTAAAAAACAGAGCAAAACTACTGCATTGAAGATTGCGAATACTACTCAATTTATTATGTACGCAAACATTAGATATTTATATAAGGTCATGTACTTTTTTACAAAAGTACGTTTGCGTAACTTATTTGCTTTACTTGAAATAAAGACAATTTGTAAAAACAAATTCTCAAAAACAACACCAAATGTTTTCAATTGAGTTTCCTCAGATGAAAGAAAAGACGCTTAAAATTGACGTAGGTCTAATTTTTTCTGAATTTTTAGAAATTGTACAAGTTACAAATAATGGCAGAAAGTATGTCCTGTTGTAGCACCTTTAGTTTCTACAGTGATAGTACTGACAAAATGAATATATTAATTCCAAACAAGACCGTATCTTTTGTCAAACACATTATGTAGACCTACTATCGTAATAAAATCAGTTGAGAACACTGAGGTTACTCTAGCATTATTTATAACATTTTTTAACAGAAATAGGGACAGTCGGGGATACATACGGTGACCATAGTCGGGTGGGAGGGTACTTATCACCAGAGAAATATTACACTACAAGTTGATAACGTTTAATTTTTATTATGTCCCATTATTGTAGTGTACCGTCACATGTTTTTGAAACGATGATAGTCGTATGAAGACTGGAATTATTTAGGGTTTTTACACTGATCTGATCTTACACTTGGCAGAATCTCAACGCATCCAAGCACCGTAGCCTCAAGATACGAACGTAAATCTCAACTTGTTAGGTTGAGAAATAACAGTCAATTAAATATCAGAATGAAAACGTGTTTAATTTAACAATTAATTCATTTTAGTTATTTTGTCATTCCAAGAACTGACTGATGATTCCAAAAAACTATTTTCAAGATTAACAGTAAAAAATGTATTCTCGGATAAGCTGAACTATATTTTAAACGTTAATAGAAAGTTCGTTGAAATGTACACCATGTGTTTATTATTCAAGTTCTGCATATTAAATTGTCACCGAACGGAATATGACTACACATTGCCTAACATTTTAAACATTTCTTTTGATAGTCGATTAAAATTACGAAAAATTCAACTATCTAAGGAAAGTTTTCGGAATCATAAAGATTTTTTGCACTCTGCTAAAATATATCATATCGATTGCATTATAGCATGGCTTTAGTGTATCTGACGGTTCTCCTATCAAATGCACCTCTTCTAACATACCTTAATTTTTCTCCCTCATTTGATTTAACTAAGGACGATTCTTACATACATTCGGCATTTTGTCAAAAAACTCAATTACCTACCATTCTCAAACATGAAATCTGGTAGAAATAAGATATTAAAATATAGAAAGGAAACTCGTAGCCATAATTGATAGATCAAAACGGTTCGAACTATATCTTTTGGGAAGCATTTTAGAATTGTATACAACAATGATTATTTTCTCTAAAAGACCTCTCGTCATGTTTGTACCGTTTGAATATAAAACTTGAATAATTCGATTTCGAAATTAAATATGTAACAGGGAAAACCAATTACGTTGCAGACCCATTATCACAGAGGGAAATCAATGCTCATAATGAAGATTTAGAACCAATCATTGTAAATACCTGAAATGACAACTACCATAAAAACATTAACAGCATGACCATACTTTCTTATAAAGAAAATCTAAAAAAAATAAGAATAAAGAAGATCCCATTTTCATTTTAATTAAGCCAGATAAATCACTAAATTAAAATAGAAACCAATTACTTGTTTCACTTGTCAAAACATCTAAATACTCAACCCATATCATATTTAAGAAAAATTGTGATTGCTGAATTTAGTTATCAAAAATAATTTATTTGCAGATTCACAGAATATCATTCCCCTACTCATTATTTCATTGGTGTATTTTTTCTGTTCATTGTAGTGTATATTTTAATACTACCATTCAAATTCCTTTTATCAGATAATGTTAAAACACTTTACGACCGATTGAATAATTTTACAAACCACAAAAATTCTTTAAGATTTTGATTCTTTAAGATATATCAGTTCAACAACAATTAGTAACCCTATACCACAGTCTCAATCATACTAGAAAAATTGAAACTTTCACATATCGGAAACAAAAATACTATTAGCATAATCTCAAGTATCAAGTTAGTGAATATATTAATAATTGTAAACGTAGTCAGAGGAAGAATATGAGCACCATACTAACAAAGTCCCAAATAATTGCCCTATCATTCTCTTTCGTTTATATTCACAATGAAGACCAAAAAATCCATTCTCTTTCATTCATATTGACAACTTCCACTTTTGTTTTATTTACAAGGGGCGCATTAGTACAAAATATGAACAATGTTTGAAATACTTGTAAAAATTAGATGACCTATTTTATACCACAGACCCCTAAACGAGAAACACAAGTTAAGGGATATTATTAATTTTACACTCGGGTATCCTTTTTTGCTTTTTAGACAATCAATGTGCAAGTTTTCTAAAAAATTCCTTTTTCAAATAATATTGGAACACAACTTTTCGCGTTCTATTTATACGCATCATCAAGGGCGAACTAAAATTATTATAATTAAGTCTGGAAATGTAGACAAATTTTGATAATATTATTTAGAATGAACGTATGAAATATCAACATACAGAGTAATCAGAGATTAAATTATGAAATAGAACAAGTATAAGTTAAAAAATATGTAGTAAGCATAGTAAGCAAAAATCTATCTATCTCTGTATGTATGTATGTATGTATGTATGTATATATATATATATATATATATATATATATATATATATATGACTGTTTAAATGTAATGTATATAATAAATATTACGTATGTATTCGACTGTTTAAAAATAAAAAATCTGAATACAGGGAGAAGAAAAAATAATAACAATATGATAATAATAATAATAATAATAATAATGATGATGAAGGAGATGATGATACCGTAACCAAATTCTCGGGTAATTCAAACTGGGCCTGGTAATTGAGAGATTTCGCGTTATTGGGGACAACCCATATTACACGCAAATTAGAGGCACATAAAGTCACTACCTATAACTATTTGCTGTTTTAGTGTCTGCTCCTTAAAAAGATGGTTACAAACTGGCGTAGTTGCAAGACCGTTTTTATATTTAACACCTAACACCTCTTTACCCATGAATTTCGCAAATAATAATTTTAACTGACGATCCGTAAGTAAATGCAATTTTGTAAAGGAGCTAAATGTGCGTGCCTTACGCCCATGCGCGGCGAGCGTACACCACAAGGTGAATCTGCGCGTACGTTCTCAGCCGCTGAGGAGCCGCGTGAAGCACATCCTTCACGTGCCGCGCGCAGCTAGTCTCCCGCAGTCGAGGACGCGAGATGAAACACACAGTGGCGGCGGCGGCGGAGGCAGCGCAATGGCGGGCGTGGTGGCGTCAACAGCGCCTCAAGTGGCCGGCAGGAGCACTACGGTTTGGCGCGCGCAGATGCGGAAGCCGCAACGCCACCGCGAGGTGACGCGACACGGCGCGGAGAGCGCTTATTTGGCTAATTAATTAAACAGGCGGCCCCAATTTCCGAGAGATTTCGTTTCTCTTGGCAAACAGCTGAAGAAGGAGTCTTCAGACGTTTCAAAGAGTGGAATTTCCAAAAATTATTCGAAGGCTTTGGAACAGTAGTAAGATAAACCACACAGGGGGATTTCCACTATTTGGCATTGTTAAAATCTTTAATTTAGTCGAAGTGTGTGTCATCTTCGTTAGCCGAGTTACTTAACTGCGCTCCGTGCAGTCACGGAATTCAAACAATTCGAGACATCACTGATTCCTGACCGTCTGGCATCCCGAGTTACGAGCGGCCCCGAGCCCGTGGACGAAGGGATCAAAGGCACGGACTGCGACGTGCTGAGTCGGAAGCTAATCCTTCAGGTAGCAATACAAAAAACATGTATCTATATTCCTACTGCACAATGGAAAGCATATATAAGTTAATCATTTAAGATAAGAATGTGAACAATTTACACTTACGAAAATAAGGAGGAGGACAAGAGGAAACAAAGAGGAAGAGAAAGAAGAAGAAAAAAGATACGGAACAGGAAGAAGAGGAGGAAAAAGTGAAGGACGAAAAACAAGTTTGTTTGTTTTAGTACAAAAATTTGTACAAATTAATCTGAATTAGGATTCCGGATAAAATGGCTCTTGTTAATTTAGGTAATCAGTTTCAAACGGCTGGGCTAACCTTACGGGTTTCTTCGTACTACGAGCACAAAAAGTAATCCACAAAGAAAATATATTTTTCTAGTGGTATTGTAATGAACATTATGTTGTTCCGTGAAATTCATGAGTCAGTACAGTCTCTCAGAAGGCTAATGAATTATCATTTTGTGGAAATTCCTGCGTTCCAAATCCCTCTTCCAACTACGCTCGGTAAAACCTTGTTTCGTCGCCGCTCACTAAAACATTGAGGTAGCTTAGCCTTGCAGGGCTTGCGACATATTACAATGCCATTTCTCCCTCAACTCGTGCAGTACATAGAAACTGAAAGAGTTTTTTTGTTCATCTGCTTTTTGTAGTACAGTTACTTTACCTGATTCTGGTGTAAAAAAAGCCAGTTTTATTAACTAGTCTGAATATCATAATAGGAATGTTTGTTTTTTCTTATTTATGACTCAAAATTTATTTTAAATATACAGCATCGATATATACCTTCAGTGCAGGGCTTATTTCTCATGGCGAATGAGGAACCGTTTCTCACTCCGGGTTAGAGTTTGGGGAGGTTCCGGGCGTGATTTTTTGCCGCTGTGCATCAGTCAAATGACTCCACGCGATTGGCTCCCTTTGCATATGACACTGTCACTGTCACAGATACCGTACGCAAGGCAACATCGCGTTCACGGACGGAGACGAAGTTCCCCTGCTACAGCCTATGTCTATGAGGGAGAGTAGCAATCTATCAAAATGTTGTGGAAAGTTTTGTTCGCGAGTAAAATTTGCAAATCCGCATTGAGTTGAAGTACAAACTGAAGATAATAATTTTTCAATAGACATTATTTACGGGATAATAAGTAAGGTTCCTGAAAGTACTAAATTCGTATAATTCCGTTTGTAACATCAATCTCGTAGATGAAAAGGCGCTACAATTTTCACATTGCGTAGTAATTTACATGTACTTCATTTTTGGAACATAGTTGACTAACGTGAGAATCGTTGCATGTGTACTAAAAATGTTTCAAGAAATGTTACGGAAACGGAGTAAGCTACTTTTACAAACACTTGTCCTTACAATTTGTTTTCAATCCCATGATTTCACAATGCATCAATTTAGAAACACCTAATTGTTTAATATAATTTTGTTCAACAATGGAAAAAATTAATCGAATTACCTATTTAAATATTATACTAAGAAATCAAAATACTAAAAGCAAGAGAAACATAAATGTATTGTAATACACATTCCACTAAGGAGAATAAAACTTTTACAGTCCATTCTCCTTGATTTCATTCTCCCGGCAATGCGTAACTTCAGTAAATATCACTTGTATAAACAATGCCCTTCAGTGCAGAATATGTATCTTCAACACAACCTTTTTGCATTCCAAATTTGCAATGCGAGATGTGAGTAAGGTCACCATAGAGATACCAAAGGAAGTTGAAACACGTCAAAGAGTAAATTTCAGTGCAGTACGTTCCTTTCATTTTGGGGAACATTCACGTACTTCTTTTAATATTAAAACAAAATACATTTCCCAATTATTCAGCTCAAAGTGTAACAACTGAACTAAAATGGATAAAGTAATATTTTGTGAGGGTTAATGAATAGTATATTTCGAACTATTAATGGATTTGATGTTTAACATTCAAGCTCTTATTGTGTAAACATTATTGAGTTTATGTCTCGTGTCCTTGGCGGAAATCCGTGTTCTGGTGAACTGTAAAGCAGCTATGCACTTCGTGTGTTTCTCTTGGTGCAATGTTCCTGCCCATTCCGTACAGTATTCCACTTCTCTTGTGCACATAGCTTGAAACCTTATGTATTCCTCCACATCCTGTGCACATCCGCTGCTCCTCTGTTGAGGCACTTGTCCGACACTCAATATACATTTCAACGACGCACACATTTCATTATACATTCGTACATTTCAGGGCTTTAAAATCTTCTGCAGGCTGCACACGTTGTTTACATATTCATTTCAAACACACATTAATTTCTTTACGTACATCACGTAACGTGATGAAGTAGTGCATGTGTGAGGCAGGCAATGGGATCCGGGAACCAAGCACCAAGATCCGGGAACATGTAGGTTTTATTTAAAGTTGCAGGGTGAAAGTTATGATAAAAGAACATTTTTATATCGTGTTGAATTAATGCTGGAGTAATGAGAAATGAGGACGCAAACAAGGTTTGGTTAGTAGCTGTGATTTCGCGCCCTTTTAGAAGATTGCAGCATAGCTACATATTAATCAGTGATCACTTAGCGGACTTCGTGAAGTAAGCGGCAATTTACTGTAGAAATCGCATAATTTCATTTCGAATTTCTTCCTGTTGTGTCCTATTTAATGTCAGCTCTTGAAATTAACAAACCCAACTAAGTTTAGTGGGAAATAAGCGCCTTACGTATTAATGTCATTAATGAATTGGTAGTCCCCACAAAGTTAATTCATGACATAATCTTAACATAATCCTGTTTAATGATAAGCAAACACATTTATTTAATTGTGGCAAAATTTAACATAATAATAATTATTATTATTATTGTTATTATAGTATATTTATTGGTTCAGGGATAACCTAGAAAAAACCTTAAGGTTACCTTCTCTAGGTTTAGGTCAATTCCCAAAAGTGTAGATTTTAATGAAAAACATTTATATTGACTCAGAGAGAAAATATGGTTACATTCATGTGATAAGTTAATTTCTTACTTACAACAGATAATATAATTTTGTTAGAAAGTGTAATAACCTATTTGGTTTTCAAGTGGTAAAGCAAAGTCCTTTTATTGAATGCGTACAAATATAATGTAGAGAATTAGTGTCATGAAATATAACATATAGTGTTGCTCCATTGCATTTATTTTTCTAAACTAATGATTTTCTTAAAATTTCGAATAATTTCCCTTCATTCTATCCGGAAACCAAGACACCTTTAGGTTATTATTACTAGTAATATAAGTTAATTGGATTGAACTATATGTAATAAATTACTACAGATTTCCAAATGGATGTTTTTGATATTTTTAAACTGAAGTATTTTACTTCACTTTAGCTCATTTTTCAAGTTTTCAGGATGAGTGCCCCAAAACACTACAAATTCACAGTTACAGTTTATTCCTCCTCCGAGTATGTTAGGTTTTGTTACCAGCGGGGAACAGTCCTAATGGAGTTGTTTTTCAACATACGTCGATTTATCGCGAATAAA
Organism: Gryllus bimaculatus; assembly: GCA_017312745.1. Lineage (NCBI taxonomy): Eukaryota > Metazoa > Arthropoda > Insecta > Orthoptera > Gryllidae > Gryllus > Gryllus bimaculatus. Next base: position 3,254,052 of record BOPP01000073.1, on the reverse strand, counting down.
ACGTGTCTGAGTAAGTGGAGAGGAAGAGGCAAAGATGAGGAAGGAAATACCGTGCGTGGTACGTTGCTCGCTTGTTAGTGTACTGCTCCAGCATTGGCCTGGGATTACACGGAGAAAACAATATAAAAATTACCGATCAGAGCAGATGTCCGCTAGATACCGTTTGAATTCGACTCAACAATCTAGCTAGTGTCGGAAATTTGCCATCGTCGTGGCTCAGACCCTACGGCCTCCGATGGTGAAAGATTCTGTACAGACAACATGAACGTTCGTTTTATAGGGAGCAAGGTCCCTGTATCCGATCTGTTCCCTACCTTTCCGATCTGTCTGACTATGTTATGAAGTGTGACTGTGCTGATTATGCAATGTGGTATGTACGCTTCTCATAAACATTATTGAATATTCTACGTACATATTTTAGAATTCGTTTCAAAGTTTTTGGTGATGATCAATTATTTCTGTAGAGATATCATTCGGCTGCGTGGACTCCATTTTAAGGCCTAAATGGATCCTTTTTTTGTTTGAAAATTTGAAAATGTTCTCATGGGGCAATTTTAAACATTATCATGAATTTTTATTTTTTATATATCACGTTTCTCTCAAATGTTTTTGAAAAAAATTAATACATATTTTCTAGCTGTATGTCGCGTCGCCGACGCTTTAAACGGTTTTAAATATAATTTCATGTGTTAAAAAATTGTATTATACAAGTTCTGAATAAAAGAAACTATAAGCAAAGAGTTGTTTGGTTCTTTAATTCTCGGACGTAGAACGTAAAAGATTATTCAATAAGAACTTATATTAAATATATAGGAAAATATATGCTCCCAACTCTTCTTGTCGCATGATCATTCGGATTACGTCCACTACCCACACCAGAATATGGTGTTGAAGTATCTAATCCGAACGCTCCCAGAAGAGTTGTTCTGAACATAAAGTTATTTCAGTGTGCGAGGGATATTCGGAAAGTAAGGCTTCATAGCGTGTAGCATTTGCAGGCCAATTTGTTTTTCGCGGTAAGTATGACTGTTAAATGGGGCAAAATTACCTGAAACGAACGAGTGGTAATGAATGTTCAGAGCGTCCCGACTGTCATCCTGGTGACGGTTTAAGATGAACACTCTCATGCCCTCTTCTGCCAAGTGTGAAGTGCGTGTTATGGTACTCTATCGCAACGATAAGGAAGAGCCCCGCCTCGATTCATCGCGAAATTGTTTCAATTTATATCGAGGACTTAATGTCACGCCAAAATGTCACAAAGTAGATACGGAAATTCAATTATATTTATATGTGTACAGACAGCAAGATGTTGCCGAAAGAAGTCTGTCTCTTTCATGACAATGCTCGTCTGCACTACGCTCGGGCAACGCAAGAGGTGTTGACGTCATTTCGTATAAAACCACCCAATTCACAGACCCGACCTCGCACTTAGCGACTATTATTAGTTTTCTTTAGGAATATCGGACTGGAAAACATTTGCTTGATGTCGACGAGGAGAAAATATATTTCGTCACACGTTTTCCAACGTTCGTCAGTTCTTCGTCACAGAGCAATGCCGCCAACTGCTTAACTAACTTCTCCATTTCGGAGAAGTGAATTAAGGAGTTGGCGGCACTCCTCTGTGATGGAGAATTGACGAACGTCTCTCAACGCATTACGAAATATATTGAAGTAAATGGTGAAAATGATGTAATACATATATTATTTTCTCTGCACGTTTCATTTAAATATAAGCAAACTATGTCAGTGTCGAAATTCTCGAAATCTACTTTCCGGATATCCTTCGTATTATCAGGCGGCTTATTAAAGAAAATGTGGGCATTTGCAAGCTTCTATATTAGAACATTACATTCCATTCTTATCGATTTATATTAGAATATAAAGAGTTGTAGCTGAAATTCTCTTACAAAAGGGAATTAACCCACTACACTTTTGAATATGCTACACATAACAATATTATCCTAAGAAACGATAGTTTTCTTACGCGTTGGTAACAGTGACGATTAATCATTCCCTTCCAAGTGATTGAAGCCCCGATTCAAATGCTGTAACCAGTGGTATCCGGGCGTTACAATACGTGTAATCGCCTGGGTGTCATGGCGCTGGGACATGTGGTTCGCGCGACCACCGGTAGATTGCAGCGCTAAAAACGCAAAAACGTCTTTGGTAAAATAGTTTAGAATCTTTTCTATGGATTCAAAAACAGATCATCAGTTCCCCTCCAGGTAACCGAGACACGTCGAATGACAATCCATTTGTCTCGAATGGTGGACGGGAAGGGGTCTAACTATAAGTAATGAATGGACTCCAGAACAGACGAACGGATGGACGAACGGACGGACGCAGTTCGAGAAACCTATATCAGGATGAACATATTTAGCACTTTTATTGAAATAAATACTGTTCCATAGATATATCAGTTTCTTTCTTTCTTTCTTTTCTTTTTCTTTCTTTATTATTGTGGGCGCGTCAACTGCTAAGGTAATTAGCCCCGTAAGTGTAGTATATGTTTTATCACGGGAGGCGGCGGTGACCTTCCCCCGCTGGATGGCGATATCTGGCACTGACCTATCCGTCGGCTGGCTGGCATTCCTCACCAGGTATCTCTCATCAACCGGACACCGCCCCAGCCGGGACAAGCTCTAAGCTCCCGACAGGTCTCGCGGTAGTGTAGTGGATGTAACTGTGTGCGTGTGTGTAAGTAAGGGAGTGAGGTTAGTACAAGTAAGAGAAAGGAATGATAGCACGCGCTCCGTGGCCCTTGTGTTTGGGTACTGCTCCAGCAATCGCTAGGTGACGATTGGAGAAATCACGTGTTGATTTATCAAAACCGTCAAAAAGACCAGTAAAAACAATATTTGAGCGGAAGACGCCGGAGGCTGTTGATGCCGCACGGGAGCATCTATCATTGGTAGGGTTAAGGAGGGAACCTGACGCAGGAACCCTAGCAAACGTGGCGAGGGTAAAGCGAAACGGTATGAAGAGGGGCAAGCGAGCGGCTGACGTCATAGGAGGCGGAGAGCGAAGGGCTTTGGTGCACGAGCGGGAAGCGCGTGGAGGTGATGCGCCGTAATGAGGGATGTTGGCGATCCGCGTCCAGAGCAGGCCGAAACGCAGCGTGCGCCAGATGAAATGCGCCAGCTGAGAGGAAGCGACTTTGCGAGAGCGCCAGAACGAGGATTTGGATTTAGATTTCATTAACGACGTAAACAGCAACTCCCGAAAGCAACAGTAGGACACAGAAGATGCGGTAGTGTCACGAAGGCGTCTCTGAAATTATGTTGTATCCGTTTTATACGGTTTTGTGTTAGGAAAACAAAACGTGAATTAGATTTATGATAGAGGTCGCCGCTTCAACAGAGTTCATGAAGAGTATTACATTTTTCACGAATAGAACTAATTACCATCCGACTTAGTAAGTAGCTAAGGTTGTTCCGGCGTGAGCGTCCTAACATCTTCGGCTCAAAGAGGTGAGTCCAACCTTGAACATGGATGTTATGCATATTGGATTTTTATTAATGTAGTATGTTTGTGCCATATGTAATTTTAGAAGAGGCGTTATAAATAGTGGGGTAGTCTCTTCAGACCCAGGAGTCAGATTTTGTAAATTACCAATTTGTTTGTGAAACCTTTTAGTTGGAATGTGTAGGGGAGACACAGGCAGGTTGTCACAATTTTAGATTATTCATTTTTGAAGAAGCTGTGTTAATAGTTAATTTTTCTGTTATTACTGCATGATATAAACCCTTGGCTAATTTGCTTCTCACGTTTGAGGCAATAATGGTATTCGTCTAATCAGAAAAAAAGTTCTGTCGGAATATTTTTTGAGACAACGAGCCCGACTCTGAGTTGGTTGTCAAGACATTGGGGATCGTTGTCACGGTTTGATTAAATAAAAAAAATACACATTAATTGGTATGGAAAAACATTTATACTAAGAAAAAAACCAAACAATGTTTTTGAAAACGCAATAATACATATTAAAGAATAATTTAGACCCCAAAATTGTAATTTAAGGCAATATTTAAGAAAATGTCTGATATGAGGCTAGACAGTTTCACGCGATCTCTCACAATTTTGGCTTGTATAAAAGTTATTTGGTTCAGGGGTATACAATTCATGAGCCCACTTCTTACATTCTTTACACTGGATCCATTTTCCCTTAGCTTTACTCTTACAAAACGGCTCAAGACAAACAAGAACAATCGTCATCCTGTTGGTCATTAATTGAATTTTTTCGTTTCTTCTTCTTTATACTTTCTTTCGTGCATTCTCATTTGGTTGAGTTGTTTTCTTAAAGAGAATTTTCACTGTTTTCATTTTTGCTTTTTCAGCTATTTCTTGAAGCTTTCCTTTAAGTGGCGAACCTGTTTAAATTGCTGTAACTCTTGTGCGAGAATTGTTTCTACTTGTATTTTGCCTTTCGCCAGCGTTTGCTAAAGGTCTTACTACAAGAGATGACTTGAGACCATTTCATGGGCCCGGGTTGACGTTCATCGGAGCGCACATTTCTGGGCCCAAGCGGAGATTCAACCGTATTATTTTGAGTCGTTGCTGGATACTGTTTATTTGGCTGCTCTGTAAGCTGCTTTCTAAGCTGTTCTTGAAGATGGGCCGCAGGCTCGTCTCTGTCGGCTACATAGCTTCGTCAGGGCTCCGCATCTGTGAATCACAATTTAATGGATATGGTCGTGTGCACCTAACTCCTGAAGAAATGAATATTATAGATGGAGTCATTGCACGTATTGATAATGAATCCGTAACCTTTCTCACTGCTGCAAGCATTAAGTCTGGAGCAACTTCTCCTCTGTTGGTCTTTATTTTATAATTTCGAACCATCTATACCTGAAATAACCGATAAGAACTAATGGAAAAACCTGCCGGCGTAGGTTGTCACACGTGACAACCATCCCGGCACAGACCTTCCGCACAATAGCTTACCTGGAAATACAAACAATGCATCTAACCTCAATGTTGATTCATAATAACGTTGTTTAACTGATATCAAGTAATAATAAGTGGTTGGAATCCAGATTTAAGTGAACAAATAGTCAATAATAAGCATTAATTAATTAATTAATTAATAAAGCATACTTGCGACTGCAAAAACACACAACATACCCACAAAACTATCGCAAGGAACTCGAAACTGGGTAAGCCATCTCGAAATGTTATTATTGTACCGTGGTTTGAATTTAGGCGGCCAGGAATCAGCAGCGACTGAGAACGGAAACATTTGAAAACCAACCCGTGCGACAATCTGATACGGTCCCCCTAATGATCAATTTTATTCAAAATATAATTTTGAGTACAATCACTTTTGGAAAATTGTCTGGGCATATTTGTGCACCTGGGATCGTCTTCATATTATGCTGATAAGGGATGTATATTTTTTACAAATTATTTCTTTATAAAACAATATATACAGCAAAGAGCTCATACTTTTTATTGATATTTTATATACAAATTTAAAAAATGTGCTTTTAACAATATTATTACCCGTGTAATACTACAGCTGGGCACGGCACATCAATTTTTTTCACGTAATGCTTAGACCACCTCTTACATGATCCTACTGGATTTCTCTCAGTACAGGAAGAGAGCATTGTCACACATTCGTTATCTTCCCACTTGACGAGACAGATATTTTATTCATCGCGAATAACGTCTCTCATTTCGCCTATTTTTTTATTTCTAATACGTTTAATCCAATTGTATTTTTCATCACTGTTTTTGTGTGAAAAATTTTGCCTTTCAATAACCTATCAGCACATTTTACACTCGTAAAGAATCTATCTGTGTAAATTACACGAGAAGTATCTTGGAAGTCTGTTACTGACGATTGTTTGACCGCAGCACTTCCTAATCCTAACTCTTTCAAATCGTCTTTCGGGACGGTGCCTTTACAAACGTGAACAACAAAATAGAAGCAGCCCGGCATTTGCAGCAAGTACAAAATTCTTTACACCCAAGGGATTTGTGTCAGAAGAGACGTACTGTGTTTAGCAACAACTGCCAGAAAATCTATAGAGAGATGGCCTCTTCCAGGTAGCTTAATACACTGATTTCCAAATGAATCAAGGAGTGGGCGCACTATCCAAAGCTTATCATTAGAGTCGTTCATGTTGAGATTGTCTGGAAAATGAAAATGATTTCTAATTTTGAAGTACCGCTCTCTAGGCATTGGATCGGCAATCAAAGGAAAACGGAGTCGTCTACTCCAATACATTATATGTAAGGCTGCTGGTATGCCTATGGTAATTTTAGAGTTCCCGAAAGAATTTCAATACCCTCATAATGCAGTATCACGCAAGTAGTTTTCAAACTATCTGAAGAAGACTGCACAGATTTTAAATTTGTCTGATACGTCACCAGTTCCCAAAGTCCATTTGAAAATATTCTTAAAACGCTGACAATATCCGTTTTTGGTTCGCTGGAATCAGAATTTGGAACATCATGAAGTGTTGGTCCTCTCGTATTGAACATATTTAAAATAGTAAAATAATTGAAAGGTAACAATGTATACAAGTTATCGCAAAACGTGCATACAAATGTATTTATTTAGAAAAAATCAACATAATATGTCAACTAGAACTCATTGTGTAGCTTTCCATTTCATGAATATCTTGCTTTTACCAACTGTCATTTTGAATCTAATTATCGTTTTAATTTTGTACATTTTCGCCTTCCAACTCAAAACTGGTATCATTGTTGTTATCAGTAGGGTGGTGTTACTCAGAAATATATAACTCATCGTCCTCTTCTGAATCCGTTGATTCAACATCACTTTGCTTTAACAGTTCTGTTCACTCTCCATTACTACATGCATCACCATTAAGAAAAACACATCTTAGAATTTCATATCCTCAAATTGCACTACCAACCCAAGGTGCATTAACATACAACCGGAAACAACGGCAAAGAAAGTTTAAAAAAATAACGTTGATTCTTATTACATATGTACTAGACATTTACCGCAACATTTTAGTTCATGTTTCATGCATTACAAAGCAAATTTACTTACTCAGGAAAAAAAAAATTACCCTCACCTCTGTGTCGACTTGAGGGTAATTTTCACAAACAACTAACTTGTTATCTGCGCAATTCTTATCTACTGCAAACACGAGCGACACTGCCGACTACAACAGGCAACTTAGAGGATAACAAATAAAGTCTATGTTTTAAAATAAAAAGAACTTACGTTATGTAACGATAGATAGATTCCGAAAAGAAGGTGCACATATGTGTACTGGACTGAAGAGGCTATTTATCGTTTGCGCTTTGACCAAAGAAGTTGGTAACGCATGTAAAATGAATAACTAATCAGGTCTACAAAAATATTATTGTTACCTTTTTGATCCTATAAATGATTTTATATATTTAAAGTGCAAGGATTACAGAAATTACATCCATTTTCCTCTATCACATCAGGTTTAAAAAAGTTTAAAAATTTTCATAATATCTTTAACTTCATAATCTGAAAACACTGTTTGATCAACACAAAATCGAGAACTAAAATTATAAACTAAAATTATAAACTAGAATTAGAACTAGTTAAACATATTAAGGTAAGGTCTTTACTTTACTGTTACTATTACACTTTACTGTTGAAATCACTTGGTTTTCATGAGTATGAGCAGTCAATAGAACCGTTGCCGCGAAGACAAAAATTTTCGTGTTCCTCGTGTTCTCTTGTGTACTCTAGTAGGATCATCTTGCTGCAATAACCAACAAAGATCAGCCACCATTGATGTATTCCATCGCCCTTGGCAGCGCCATTCAATGTCTTTCATATCTTCGTGAAACCTCCCACCCTGTTCGTCACTCTCCCACTACTCCCAGGGTTCCTGGAAATCAGTCAAAATGGGAGTGAAGGAAATGCAGTTTGCTAATCGTGGTACATCTTAAACTTCATATTTTTTTAGCATATTATTTACGAAATACTCATTGTTTGAGTCTCCATAATTTCCCAAGAACTTATGAACATTTTATTGTCCTCTTCTGCATTCACTTTTCTTCATTGCATGAGTAGCGAACGTTCACCATTACAAGACACATTGATAACCCTTTTTTGAATCATATTTCTTTTCATATTTCGTAAACTCTTCTTAATGCTAGTTTCTTTTTTGCAAACGTTCACAAAAGTACTAAATCCGCCTACCCGAAACACAGAATTGGTTCAGACGCGAACGACGCGTCGAGAAATCGCAGGGTAGCGGTGAGAAGGACGTGGCAGGAAGTGGGACAATGATGACGCGAAACAAGAAAGCCGGATAGAATGGGGATTGTGAAACGAACTGCGCCGAGTCGAAACAGGCCCTGCAGGACAGCCGGGCTTCGCGGCGGCGGAGGCGGTGGCGGCGGCGGCAGGCACGGCATCACGACCGCTTCAGCTCCCCTTCCAACCTCTCCGCGTCTAAATCCCTCGCTCGCCCCCTCCCCGGCCCCTTCCGCCCACCTCACCACTTCACCTGCTTCCGCCTCTTCCCAGCCCCCGCCCGACTTCCCGCCGTCGCCGCCGCCGGCGCCGCGGGCGTGTGCCTGGCAGGTACAGCAACGGCCCAGCCCCATTGTGAAGCCGTGAATGGGCACCCTCCGGGAGTGCGAAGAATGACAATAAATTCTAATTGGTTCGAATATGAAATTATTAACGTAGTTCGCGACATTTCCACAATACGGCGGCGGAGGCCTCGCCGTCCCAGCCCGCGCTCCAGCTCGCACCCCCGCCCTTCCGGCCCCACTCCACTCTCCCCCTCCGCACCTGACTCTTCCCCCCTCCTTTGCGTCACTAGACCCCACTCGCCCTCGCGCCCGCCGCCAACGCCAGCATTCAAGAGCGACGCGCATTGAAGTCACATACCAATTTCCGCTCGGGCAAAAACCTGAGCAAGCGATTAGCGTTCGATCCAAGCCGCAAATAAAAATCAATAGCGTAGTCAAAAGCCTCTGCAGTTATCGAGACAGCTTCCGGTTACGGAAGTCCAAGCGGGGCGGGGGAGGAGGCGAGAGGATGGGGAGAGAGGCCCCGCGTGGACGTGAGCGGGCGACAGAAAGCGACGAGTGGGAAGGGGAGGGGGTGAAGTGGAGTAGGGAGGGAGCAGGTGGAGATTGGTGCAGAGTGCAGGCGTCGAGTTGTCGATTTCGAAGCACAGCTCGACGGCCGTTCTGATTGCTCCATTGTCGCACTGCGTTCGGTTATTTGGAACCGTGATTGCAGCGGGGGTAGGACGCGTTGCTGCCCGCCGCCCGAACAGAGGGCCCGGGCGCTGTGGCGCGCGGAAAGTGTCATCCAGGCGTTATTGTTATCCTTATATAGGACCGCATAAAAACGGATGTTTTTTCCTATTAATGACACATATAACCCAGCGCCGATCACCCACTGCTCCGAGCCGAGCTCACGGTCGGACTACCCGTGAGGATGAGAATGCCAAAGCTCGATGAAGGGCAGCCCGTAGATTTCCTCTGCAGGAAAAATATTGGGTGGTGAAAGGTGCAAACATTTTCGGGTAAAGATGCAAATCGTTCGAAGAGTCCTCTGGTGAAATAAGTGAATGCGTGCAGCAAGATGTGTGACATCCGCTCATGAAATATGTATCAAAATTTAAAACTTCCTCCGCCTCATATCTACAGATGAATAATCTATTTGGTTTGATTATTTTGTGATTTCGGGCGTGTCAACGGGTATGGTTACTGGTGAATTAAGTGTAGTGCATGTTATATCTCGGGAGGTAGCAGTTTTACTCCTCTGCTAGAAAGTGTAATTTGGCATCGGCCTACATGGATGGCTTGCCCCGTATTTTATTCCTCCAGGTATTTTCGTCAGCGAGGCACCGCCTCAGTCGAGACAAGATATACACTCTCACTGTTCACATGACATGTACGGTGGTGAATGCAGGTGTGTGTGTGTTAGACGAACAAGGATCGAAGATAGAGTTCGGTCCGTGGCCTCCTTTTTTTAATTTCTGCCCCAGCATTCGTTTGTTATTAGTCGTTGAAACCACAGAAAACTACCGAACAGAGCACCTAACCACTAGAGTTCTTTTCCAGAGAGAGGCTGAATTCAATATTTTTTTCTAGTCAGTATCGAAAATCCTAACTCGAAGCCGAGTACAACTTCAGAATTCGAAGCCGAGTACATCCAGCTGGGAGATGGAAACCGTTTTTTCCCTGTGCCATTTAAGCTCGTTCCAAGTGTTACATTGTTTATATTGACATTTTACAAAGCTGATACTACAACAAAATCATTATGTTTGAGCACATTTTTAAAAAGTACGTAATGTTTTCAGTTATATAATTTACACTTAATGAATAAACTTAAAGATTCCCTTATGTCTTTGGATATTCCCACGTAAGTCCACTCTCTGCACCGTGGCTTGTGGCACATTTATCAGCAATTTGCTTAATGTTTATGTGTTAAAACTAATGGTGATAAATAGCACATACTTTCTCGCGCTTAGTAATGGTCTCGACCCGCAAATTAACACATATTAGTCATTTTTTGTAAAACGCCTTACAAATCGTAGAACATTAGGTGTGAAAACTAAATATTTTCAAACAAATATCAATAAAAACCCAACAATTAAAACTGCATTTCATACGGTTAAATCGTGTCCCCACAATGAGACGGAATTCACAAAACTACAGCTGCGGCCTCGCCAATGTTGCATTCCAATCTGATAATTCCTGAAGGCTAGCAAATGGAGCACGCGAAATTAGAATTTCCAAAATTACAAACAACTACTCGTATTTTAAACATCACGCTATCTGATATCAAATTTTGTTTAAAAAAAATTGGTGCTGAATTTGAAAACAAAATTTAAAAAAAATTAATTCCTCAAAAGTACTCAAATTTTGAAAAAGTTGTATGTGGCCTTATTCAAAATCTGTCTTTAGTGAACAAATTCCATTCAGGAAAAAAATGTATTTTTAATATTTTAGTTGTAGGGAGGCGCTGAACATGGAACTTTTGCAATTTAAGAAAAATCAGGGATTTTAACGAATATGAGACCTGAGCCATTCCCTTAGACGTTCTTCACCTATCACGGGTACTGATTTGTCTCGGTATAGAAACTACAAAATTTATTTTACACCATTTATAAAAAAAATAGCAACCGACACCCTCGGCTCTTGGCCTACCACAAGTAGACAAAGCAGATCTCATTAAAACGTACCCATAGTGAAGCTACGTCATTGATTCAGTGAGCTTATATAATGTCCCTTATAGTGAAGAAACAAGATTACTATTCCTTCAACACAATATTGCCCACAAAGAAAGAAAGTGCGAGAATAACCATGCAAATTAATATCAGTTTTGGAGTGAAGATGATGGAGATGTTGATTTCGCTAGTGACATACTTTCATGCTTACTCCAGAATTCTTTGCAAGCTGTTTTTAGAAGCAATTGCTCATTAACTCGTCTCTATGATAACTTCAGTAAGTCACATTCTTCATGACAGTCTGTGAAAGCGTAGTCTATTTTTATTCTAACAAACTGTTCGGGAAGACAATATTTCGTTGTAGAATGTGTTGGAACGTATATGTTGAATAGACTCGAGGTTCGTTTGCGCGAATCGCGTAGACCGAAATTCTGAGGACTTTCATCAACTTCAACATGTTCAGTGCAGCGTAGGCTTGCCAACAATGTTCATGTAAAAGGGAGGACACACACAGAGAAAAAACTCATCAACATATTTCTTTTTTGCAATATTAAATTTAGACTAACATCAACTCTATTCCCTTCTTCTCCCGATTTGCGATTGAAGTGAAAAGATTCATTCACAAAATGCAAATGAAGATGGTCTGAAGATCACGTTTTTATTTTAGTCGCCACACACAGACACTATCATGCATGTGTATTCCAGCATTAAGAACAAGGATATTCATGTTTTGAATTCTAAATTGAATAAACGTTACAATGTCGCAGATGTTAGGCATAATATGTGATATAATAAATGACAGCACATTTTAATATTTTACTAAACGGATGACATTTAAAATACAAAAATACAAAGGAGAACGAGAGGACAACTGACGTCAATTGAGGACGGTTGGCAACCCTGTAGCGGCTGCTGGGGAATAAAATAATAGTTTTCAGACCCCATTCTCGCAGTAGTGAGTCCATTCCTTGAGTGGTTCAAGAATATGATTATCGTCTCATTAGCTGTGATGAATTTCAATAAATTAATTAATTAGATAGGATGTATTGCCATTGTTTGCTGTATTTTTTTTACCAAAATTCTTTATACAATGAGCAACTTCAATACGTAAAGCCCGCTACAAGCTAATGATCCATTATATTTTTATTGGCTCTTCGCACTTCTCGTAACAAGAAGAAATCAGCTCACTTCCGTGAAATCATTGCGAACGACAACACGCGACCGCGAGCAGAATGACGCATTTATAACCTCAAAACGTTGAATGCGAGTTGACGCATCTTTACACGGTCCCAATTTCAAGCCGAGGTTCCAGGCTTCGGCCTACGCAGTTAACACAAAACATCATCGAGTCTGCCCAACGCCTTATATCCAAAGAATTTTATATCAGTTTAATTCTTATCGAACATTTGAATACCGTTGACGCATTGTATTTCAGTGTACTTCTTATCGAAATCTTCAATTTGACGCTTCATACGTGTGTGGAAATTTATGACAAGTCTTCGGGCTAGGTCCACGCGATTAACAAATAACATCTTTGAGCCTGACCAACGCATAAATTTCAATGAATTTTATGCCAAAATACTTCTTTAAATCATAAAAACGTACAATTCTCATTTGAACTATGAAACAGAACTTCCCTGTCACTCGTTATTTGCTTCCACTCACGTCTCTAAAATGCCAAATCCATACATGCAAACTTTAAGGAGCATTCTTTTATAAAGTGTCGTAATCGGCTTTTAGAATCCATTGGAATCCGTTTTCGATCAAGTTTGGCTGAAACAAGACATGATTAATATAACTACGATTTCTTCGAAAGCCAATTTATTCTGCTCGAAAGAAATAATCAATCTCTGGGCAAATTATTTTTAAAATCAACTGTTCAAAACCTTTATACGCATCTGATAGAAATGTCATCGAAAGATAGCTACTTGGCAAGACATCTGATTTACCTGAAACTGTTTCTTCAGCATCGGACTACATTCTACCATCTCTGTCTAAAATTTTCGAAAAAGTAATACTCCAACGTCTTAAAAAGCACCTACAAACAACAAAAGCTATAACAAGAGAGCCAAGTTTGGATTCACAGATCATATATCAAACACAACATCAACCTCCTTTAGAATCACAGGAACATCTCAAACACAGCATTTTAGAAAAAACATCATAACTACTCATATCACTCGACAAACACATGGCATTTGATAGAGTCTGCGCACCAGCAACTAAATTTATAAATTATATATAGAAATATACATCCTACTATTCATCACCTCATAATGACAAAACTATTTATCCAACAGAACCTTTGCAGTAACAATCAACAACTTATCATCAACCCCAATGGTTAAATCAAAAGCAGCGATTACACCAAGTTCCCCCCTAATCACCACACTGTTTAATCTCTATGTAGCAGACCATCCCCAGATGAAACCAGTAAAAAACCCCAACCAATTTGCAGATGACACACACTTATCTTCTCCTCCAGCCACTCTACTAATCATATTAAAACCACATACAACTGTATCTAAAACCAATAACAGTTGGCACCTCAAAATTAAAATTAAAATTGAAACCCAAAACAAAACTGCAGCAAAATATCTCTATTAAGACCATACACTTCACCAATCCCACTCACTTTAAATAATAGCCCATCCCATTTATCCTGCCAAATAAACCATACAAATATCTTGGACTGCCACTATGGACACCAAATTGAACTCGAAACAGGCACATAGACAAAAAATAATTACAAAATCAAAAAACCAATTAGCATCAATTAAAAACTCTAATAAACAGGAAAATTACCTCCCATACAAAACCACAAATAACTTTTATTCAAAAACAATAATCAGGACCTACCTCTTTCTGCCTACGCCTGCCCACAGTATGGATCAATGCCTCGCAAAAAACAAAACATCAACACAGAAATTACAATAGTACAGAACCAATTCTCCGTAGCAATCACTAATCCACGCTCGGTTCATATCTAATCATCAATTACATAATTGAATTCAACCTCGATACCATCATCGCACCACATCACACCTACCTATTCACACAATTTTCTTCTCAATACACACCATTCCATAACCTTATTTCACTTCAATCCTTTTGCAAAAACCCCATCCATTCCCACTCGCATAAAAAAATAAATACCCTTCCACATTATTTTGTAAATTGCTCAGAATTCTGGAAAGTTCTGATGATATGCCCTTATGGTTTCCTCAACCTCTGTAATAGTATTAGTTAGGATAAGTTAGGATAAGTTAAATTATAAATCATCCAATACAATATGTAGAAGTTATCTAAAAACGGTGAGCTATTACTAAACCAATCAAATAAATAAATAAATAAATTAAATAAAATAAATAAAAATCGAGACTACCATTAATCTCAAGCACAGTAATGAATTCTCATTCAATATCTGTCAACCCAAAAAGTTCAAGAAAATTGTGTTTTTAAGTCATTAATTTTTGTGTCAATTATTAAATTAGTAATAACAAATTGCAACATTAGTGTCGAATAGTGCTACGAATCTAATAGTCTCGGACTTGAAGATGGTTCTCTCATTACATTTAGATTTTCGTTGTTAACAGGTATGACAGACGTCACTTTTTCCTGATCCCACAGAACTCGGAGCACAACAAACAACCAAATATTTTAAATTTCGGTAAAAAAATAATTTTTCAACGTGAAAAAGAAGAATGTGACGTTTTACTAACAAGGTACAGAAAAACAACTAATATTACAATTTAAAACTGTATAAAAAATTTTTTGTAAATAAAACAATGTAATACAGTACTGTTCTAGCAAACACAATGTTCTTGCCGTTGAAATCACTTCGTGCAATTGTACTATGAAACCACAACACGAAAGTTCACAGAACGAAGGAGAAAACCATTTGTGTGGTAATATTGATATTTAGGACGGCATGACGATATACTTGCGATACCGCAAATATTGATTGAAACCACTGCCGTTCTCGCCTAAGTATTATATCATGCATGCAACCAGAGTTTCCATGGAATCGCCTGCTTAAAATCGCCGTCATTATCGAACAGCAAAGCCTGCGTCTTAATACCCAGTATTGGCCTTTCGCGTACCAATCAGTTCAGCCTGAGAAATAAATGTTATCTAACACGCTGACAGGCTCCCGTCAAGCAAACAACGTGGGCGGTCCAGAGAGGCAAGAAGACCGGTAGCGGGAATCGATCAGAGAGCCGAGTAATGAGAATTAGAGTTAAGGAGACGAAGACAGCGGGATAAGGTGATACAGTGGCCGAAGAAGGGGCTGGTCGAGATAACCGCACTCGGAGAGGGTGGGGAATGGGTGGTGATTGGGGTGCTAGCGACGGAGGCGGAGAGGGAGGTGAGACGAAAGAGAGGTGGGGTGGTAGAGATGAGGCGAAAAGGGTGGGGCGAAAGAGGTGGGGCGAAAGTGGATGGGGCCGAAAGAGGTTAGGTGTTGAAAAAAATTGGGCGCAAAGAAGGTGGCTAGCGAAAGAGTGGGGCGAAAGAAGGGTGGGGCGAAAGAGGAGGACGAAAGAGGGGGTGAAAAGGGTGGTGAAAAGAAGGGTGGGTGAAAGAGGGGTGGTGAAATGAAGAGCGTGGGGTGAAAGAGGTGTGGGGTGAAAGAGGTGGGGTGAAAGAGCGTTGGTAAAGAGGTTGGGGCGAAAGAGGTGCGCGAGAAAGAGGGTGCGGCGAAAGAGGGTGGGGCGAAAGAGGATGGGCCGAAAGAAGGTCGAGGCGAGGAGAGCGGGCGCGAATGGGGAGGGGAAGGATGGGGAGGGCGAAGGAGAGAAGGCGTAGGTGAAACGGAGCTCACAGGGATGTGGAAGGGCGAGAGTGGGGGTAGCGAGTTTGGGAGAACCGCGAGACGGACGCGGGCAAGAGCGGGGAAGAGCGGACCGCGGCAAGAGCAGCGAAGTAACGAGAGCTGGCGGACAAGAGAAGCCGGGAGAAGCGGGGAGCAAGTGGGGGGCGTGACAAAAGAGGGCGGACAAAACGGGCTGCGTGATCAGGGGGACGAGAGGGGGCGAGGCGAAAGAGTGCGGGCAAGATGCAGGCGGGGTACGCGGAGGGGGCCGGTGAGAGCGGCTGGGGAGAGACGGAAAGGGCGGGAAGTGCGTGGGGCCAAATCGCGAGAGAAGCGAGTGAACGAATGAAGATGGAAACAAGTTATTGTGCGAGAAAGGATAAGGTGTATCCGTGGTGGTGTAGACACAGGTTAAGGCAGGAGAGAGGGCGGGGCGGAAAAGAATTCGAGTTAGTTGAGAGTGTGGGATGGGAAAGAGCGGGGCGGTAGAGGGGACGGGGCGGGGGCAAGGACTAAGGCAGCGAAGGGAATGGGAACAAAGCGGCGGCGGCAGGGCTGGGGAGGGGCGGCAGGAGTGGCGTGCAAGTTATATGGCAAGCGACGGCTTTCAGGTCGGTGGCAGTTCGCGTCCTGGCCCGGCCATACGAGTGGCTGGAATCGGGCGCAGGGAGAGTGGGTGCTAACGGCGAGTGGAGCGCGATGAGCGCACAGATTAGCGTGATGCAACAAAACGCCTCAGCAGGGGGGAAACATTTACATCAGCTGCACGTCCACACCAATTCGTAGCTTTATTAGACTCGTATTCGAAGAGCCATGTTTCTCCCAATAAGGAACAAATGTTTCACTTTATATTATGTTTTTATAACTGCTTGTTTGAAGTTTATTTTAAAGAACAGTCTAAGATATGGAAAAATATCGCTGCCTCTTTTAATGTGTTTGACTACAATGAGAAATTATTTCTCTCTAATACTGATAATATGCAAATAGAAGAATTCTGGTAGTACGCTTTTCATTACCTACCAACCAGAACAATGTACACCGTTTCTGCAAAGGGGTTTTTATAATTAAGATATAATTTTTGGTGTATTATATGAACGAGGTTGTTTTACATTTCCCATAGCTTTAAATTATTTCTTTCTTTCTCTCTTTACATTGTAGATACTAGGATAGCCGTTATACACGAAAGTTTAAATGTTTAGCTTCCTTTTTCAATCGATTTGGAAGGCAAAAAATGAGCTGTGGAAAATTTTAGACGGTTTGGATAATTGAAAATCAAGACACTGACAGTTTGGAAAATTAAACGAGAGATTTAACGTAGGTACTCAAGACGTTTGAAAGAAATTTTCTTATTTTTCAATGTTTTGTCTTGCAAATGGGTATCCTATTTTAGAGTAGTTCTCTAAAACTAATTGAATGTAAAAAAAAGATTTTGAATGTTGCCAAATTGATTCCACTGTTTTCTCCAATCGTTGCTACACTGTTGGACGAAGAACATGGGGAAACTGTCTGCTTTCCTGAACAGGAGAAGAGCTCATTCAGATGGTCACCATGCTTGGAGTCTTCTTAATTTTTGCCTTGTGACATACGCAAAAGCTGAGTTAGTTCGTGAACTCGCAATCACTTGAACATTGTAGACGTCAAAACATGTGATTTTTTGCTCGAAGCTTCTGTCAAACCGATTCCAAACGTTTCATTTCGTCACGTTCACACTGCTGTCAGGAGTGAGTAAATGAAATAGCCTTGATTAAAAGTACATAATGAAATAATTCATCTGTTAGTAGCGATTTAGCTATAGATATTAACAACCTAACATTATGTGAAGATAATCTGCATTATCGGTCTGATGATTGCCCCATTTAGTTCCCAGTACCGCGGTACTATTAGTGAATCAACAATGCCAGTGAGGAGAGGAGACTAGGGTAAGGACGGGCCGTGATATAACCGTAACGTTTCGATAAGAATGGTGAGTCGACAGTAAGTTCTGTGGGAAGGTTACCAGCCTTGAGAGGAGCGTGAAAAACGGGATTCAGCGTGAAGGTTTGGGATGGACCGGGAGGGACAGATGGGATCACTGGAGCGAGAAGAGGCAAACTGAGATCAAGGGCAGAAGTAACAGGTGGTGTCGACAATAGTGCGGGAAGGTCACCGATTTCAATGCGGCCTCGCCTTACCATTGATGGAATGATGGTTGAATTTCTGAAAAGCACCTTAGAGACATAGTACATTCGATGTTCTTTGTTGTATCTCATTTTGGAACCGTATTATCACATTTGATATTCTGAACCTTTGTGTATCACATTTTTATATTCGGTGTTGAAAGTTAGATCTACTAGTACGTTCGACAAATTTTTCGTAAGAACAACTCAGAACTGAGCTAAGTAAATTAGGAAATTTTAGTTTATAAGTAACGGAAATTCTCGTAAAACATTGCAATTCATGACCTTCCAAAAATAAGTCGAACTCATTCTGACACTCTTCCTTCACGGTCTGAAGCAGCTGGGGCTCTTATTTACCTGCCGAACACGTGTGCATGATGGATTGCTTAACCATCAGGAACACAAGTTACTCGTGTAATTGTTATATGAAATACCAACTGTTTGTTCATTGGCAAAAAGTAATTATTTTCTACCTATCTAGGTGCAATATAAATTTCTAACATTTGTTCTAAGACACCTATATACTGATATATCCCAATCTCTTGTGATTATCACCACGTATTGTATTGTGATTTACCTCTTTGCTTTTTGAAACAGTCAGTCGAGTGTTATGATTAACTAATGACTGAAAAGTTTTTAAATTGTTTAGTATAATGTGCCTGTATTTTGTCTGTGTTTATGTTAATTATTTTCAAGGGTTTATTATCTTTGTTTTTATGGATGCCTTCACTGCGAAACAAATGTAATATATTTCGAGAATGAAATTAGTATCTTAAAATATTTTGTTTACACTTGCTCTACCTCAAGTATGAGGAAGCACACTTATTTTCTGTAAAGTAAATTCTATTTTAAGTTTACGTATTTTAAATATGTATTTTAGATTCAATATTAATCCGCGCGATCTTACAAGCATTGCCAATAAACTAGGTTATTTAGTTCATGAATTTCCTTTTAATATGGCGGTTATCCACGGTGTAAATAGTAAAATCCGCACGGCACGATGAACTGAGCGTACCATTGCCACAGTTTCTCGACCGGGGACATCTATAGTTCGGCAAATCATAACGCCGAGCAACGTAGCACCGAACTTGGAACGAAACTCGGTCGGCGTGATGTCATTGAGAAGAGGTGGCGCAAGGGCAACGGAAAGGATGCGCGAGGCAGAGCGAGGACGAGAGCCCAGGCGAGCCGCGCGAGGTGCAACGGGGAGGTCGTCAGGCCTCAGTGAGGCGTGACGAATGGCAACCGGCGGGAGGCATCGACGCGGCAAGCGGCCGGGGCGAGGAATCGGGCGGAGAGCGGGGTTGGCGGGAGGCGCGGGGGCGGGCGTAGCGGGGTGGGCGTAGCGGGGTGGGCGTAGCGGGGTGGGCGGCGCCGATTAGCAAATAATCCGCGCTATCGCCACCGGCCAGTGGGCGCCTGTGTATGTTTATAGGATTATGTTCGGCCTGTGGCCGGCGGCTAGCCAGAAAGTTGACTGCTTAACAGTAAGCGTATTATACTCCACAAATATATTAGAGAGGGAGGGCCTCGGAAAGCTTAGCGCTCCGCCGAAGGTCCTTCTCCCCCCGCCCTCACTCTCGCTCTCTCTCTCTCCCTCCTGCCCTACCCGCGCGGACACCTCGGCAGCGTCTTCATCTCGGCCCCCTGGCGCCGTTAAGTGCAGGCCTCCTTGCCTTGAACGACGCGGGCCTGCGCCATGCCAAAGGGTTATGGAGGTCGGGCTCGCCAAGGGAGTAAAGTTTGCTTCCGGCGACCTGCCATTGCAGCTGAGACGTGGTTTTTGAGCGGCATTTGCTGCCTGTGCTCCGGAAGGAAGGTTTTGAGAGCACGGTTGTAGATTTTTAACTCACCAAGGGAAAAACACTGGAAATCGTCAAATGCTTTTGCAGGTTATTCATTTCAATACACTCAAAACATACTAAACAGAATTTCTCAAAGAAAAAAAAATAATCAAAAGAAGTACTGCAAAAATAAGTATTCATGATAACCGGAATGATGGTGACTAAAACCCTAAAGATACTCCAAAAGGCTGGCTGCGTTTATCTGTAATTTCCTCCGAACAGTAATAGGTAAATGTCAGAGCATCACGTTAGATAATAGGCGACGGACTGCACGCGATTTTCCCTTTCCCGTTCTGTCCCACTCCCGTCCTTACGACCAAGCGATTGCTGATCCCAGAATCCCCAACGATCCATTACTCGTGATTTAGAAAGGCTCGAAAACATAAGGGAAGATAGAAATAAGGAAGGGAAAACAGAAACAGTGGAAAGATTTTGATGAATTAGCATCGCTTTTAATATGCCGTATTGAAAAATGGAAGTTTAAAGACTAAGTTGTTAACAAATAATTGATGGATTTACTAGTGTTTCCTGGCGTGTCAACTGATAAGGTTAAAAGTCCCGTAAGTGTAATTCATTTTTTTATCACGGGAGATGGCAGTGATCTTCCCCCGATGGAAGATAAGCCGACCTATAGGTCATCTTGAGACCTTTGCCCAAACAGGTTCACCAGCTGGCACCTCCCCAGCCAGGACAATCAAAGTTCCCGAACGGTCTCGCTGAACGGCCTCCTATCACAAATCAGAAAAAAATTCAGACAAAACTTATGTATTTTTGTACGTAGAATCCGAATCTGAAATAAAAAATGGGGGTTCCTATTTAAGATTTCAATGTTGCCCACCGCCCCACCCGCTGGGGGAAGGGGGGTACTGATTTTAGCATAGAATGATTCCCCTTTCTGTTAAGATTTGGTCTCGGCTCAATTTTTTGTACATCACGTATTTTTTGAGTTATTTCAAGTTGTCAAGTTAAATGGGACACCTGTATATTAGGTATTATCGTAGTGGGGACACTGTCCCGAGCGAATTCACAAACAATACTCCATCTATAATAAGGATTTTTTGCAGGTTTAAAACGCAATATTTTTTTCTAATAGTTCTGATTATTTCCAAATATATTGAATATAAAATTAAATTTAACCGAATAAGAACGGAAAGGCTTTAGAGACCAAGCAACATCATACAAATAATTGAAATCCTTACTAAATATTTGAGTGAAACGCGGCGTGTGTTTATGTGCGATTTTGCGAACGTGTCACTCGCGGCTAGACACTTCCCGTGCACCAATCGAGACGTATAATGTGTCATTCGACGCGCCTCTGTCACCTGATGAGGAGCTGCTTATATGTTTTCGGATCCGGCCAGAAGATTTAAAAAAATCCAAAAACGTGTTTTTTCGTGATTTGGCTCTGCGATCTTAGGGTTAATGCCAGGAATTAAATCAACGCCTTCGAAATCCATCTATGTAAGAAGCGTCGATTAAACCCAGTATCCAAACGTGTATTTCGCAAAATACACCATACTTTTATTTCACGACGTTGGCAACACTGATGTTGACATTTTAAGTGAACAATTGAATTACCAAGTAAATCGTGCAGCTGATTGATTTCAATTCAGATTCAAATTATCGTATTTTAAAAAGTAAATTTGTGAAAACCTACGAACAGTATTGTTCGGAACGTATTTAACTTGAAGTATTTCAAAAAATCTGGAGAAAACAAAACTGAGTAATGCTAGAGAATGAATTCTTATGTCCGATTTTACGTTCTTACATAAATGAGCAAACACAAATTTTCTCATGAATATGACCTACAACGTATTCTTATTAAACGTAACTCACACTTTATTCACATAAACATAAAAAACAGTCGCCTTTTAATGTTAGATTTGCATGCAACGCTAGACTCGCATACAAAACCATTTATAGAGCAATTGCAGAAGTAAAAATGAACACAAATTAGACTGAGTTTGTGAAGTTTTATTCTCTTCAAAAATTAGGGGAGAAAAATGTGAAATTGTTACGCAAAACCGGAGAAGAATCAAAAATGTAGTTGTAAAAGATGTTGCGACAGAATTTTCGGAACTAATAGGAAGTGATCTGAATTTTTGAGTTTCGCATTTGTGCCAATGCAAATGAGCTTTTTGCAGTTTTGTGGATATTAGAAAAAAACGTAACATGTAGCCGTATTTAACTTTAACTATTAGCATCAAAACCAGCCTTATTACGGTGTTTATAATTTTGAAATTGCAATAATACCAGTTCATATCCCGTATGGAGGTAACACACAAGGCAATGTGTTGGAAACTTTAGAATGGGAGTATAACATTTACAGCTACTACGATTCATTGGCAAGTTCAATGCAAGATACTGAAAGAACATATTTGAACAAAGATGGACATGAAATAAAGTTTTAACACATGAAACGATTTTCAAAACTGTTTACAGCGGAGCCGACGCCACAATTTACTAGTTTCGGGTATTTAACGAAAACTTCAAAAATAAGTAACAGGAACAATGGCCACGATGGAAATTTTATACCTCAAATTTGTTAATTCAATTACTTCCTTTTCTCTGAAGCTGGAATCTTGAATCACTGGCCTACCGCTGAAGAGACTCGATTTGTCACGTGATGGAAAGCTTTGCAAATATATTCAGTTACAAATAATTTATAATTCTTGTCACGAATCCTTTTGTGAATTATATCAACCGACATTAGCCCATCGCTATCCAAAAAAAAAGAATAGAACTAATTTCTTAAGTGATTGAGCGCTTGTTATTTATGTATGTATGTGCTGTAAGTTTGCATATCGGTTCCTTTACATTATTTACCAACAGAACAGACTATTTCTTATTACAGCAATAGGAAAAAAGTCTGATCTTTTTTGCATAACGATTCACCATTCATTAGTGAAAAAACCTGAAAGTAATTGGACTAAACGATTGAATCAGTAGTCCGCATAATACGGATAGAAAAAACCGGTTATACCTTAGCTATCGGATTTGAAAACCGGTTGGGTGGAGAAATACGAAAATCTTTGTGATAACACGTCGCGATTACTAAATGCGTAATTAGAATGATGGCAGCCGATATTTATAAGGTTTCCTTTGCAACATATTTGTATTTTAAACCATTATAATTAGAATTCTAGTGATCTAAAGAACGGAACATTTTATTCTAATTAAACACGAAACCATAAAAAACTGGTTCTAATGGACTTTAAGAACACGTTCAATATACAATGAAGGAAACATCGATAAGAAGTCAATAATCGAACAAAATCCCGATTACATTATTCGCAGTACGTATACTACTAGAGCTCGTAGAATATTTAGCGCAAATGATAATTCAGAAGAAAAGTGAGTATGGTGTGCTAGGAGAAGACAATAGATCCAGAATATAGTAATATTTTATTGTACATGCAAATTTCATGCTTTAAGCGTAAAAGAAGCTTAATGTAGTGAGTACAAACTTAACGAGCTTAATGTAGCATCAACTATTATTCAGAAACAATGTAGGAAAGATGGAGTTCTGGAATGTACTACCAAAACAGTTGACAAACGGTGTGAAGTAGTGTAACGAATTTTGGAATGGTTTACTGATTATATCAATTTCTAATGCAAAGTGTTCTTCTTACATTGAGCAATAAGAATTACAAGGACAAAATTGCTCATTCAATACCGAATATAATGCTTGAAGAATATTTAAAGGAAATATTAAATGCTTAAGACAAAATAGACCGGGTGGCAGCTTCACACATTTATGGAAATGGCTGGAAATATTAATGCGTACAATTTCATAATATGCAAAGAACGTTGCAGTACGTTTTTACAAAAGCTTTTGTAGTATTATTAACTAACTTAGTACCCAACAAGGCTAACGCTAACGGATTTGAGATAAATTTGTTATTCGTGGTACATTAACGATCACTCCCGGATATTTTCAATTGAGTGTAAATATACAATTTTGGGCAATAATAAGGTGTGTAGTACTTATAATGACTTCATAAATTCTACGATCAAACTTTCTAGAAGCTAGTACAATGTGTATCGTTCAACATAAAGCATTATCTAATGAAAAGTCACAAGCATTATTAAAATCTGCCATTTTCTTTTCGCCGTCCTCCGTACAAGCAGAGATTCCAATGAAGAATGAGATCCGTTTGTTCCCGGGCGCCGTCCTCCTTCGGAGTCGATCTGCATACGGGCCGTTAGCGAACAGGTAGGTGTGCCCCCCCCCCTTTTTTTTCCTCTCGCGCGGAGAGCTCAGTAGCGTGCACCTGCTGGCCTTGTCGGTCCCGCCCTCCCCACTCCCCATCCACCGGCTCCCTCCCGGATCCCTCCCGCCTCGTCGGATCGTTTCCCCCCTCCTCTTCCTCCCTCCCGTCCCGCGCCCGCGTCCGCACCCATCCCACCAACCCGTCCTCTGCCCGAAATTCTAAACGCAGCGCCGGCGAGTGAGTTATGCTGGATAGTTCTCCAAGCATAAATATCCCGGGTCGCAGGGAGAACTTAAAGCATGTGCGAGGAAGCAGGTAGGGCTGTTTGAAGCACGTTCGTGTGGTGGGAGCCAGTCGTAATGGCGAACGACGGATGACGAGTCGCGAAGAGGCGGAGAAGCTAGAACTTCAATGCGGCGTGAAAATATTCGCGGCATTTTTTTCTACCTAGACCTTCCTAGAACATTTTCTTAAATGACAGTTCCAAAGGGATTCGACACGCTTTTTTTGGTCTGATTTTTACATGAAGTGGAATATAGTTCTCGAAGCAGAATGTTTACGTGTAATACTTGTTTTCAAGTAGTATTGCAAATCTTGGGTAGGAAATGTTTTTTTTTCTCCAAAAATCTGTGCAGATAATTAGAGATTCTGATAATGGGACATTCTGCTAATTGGCATTGTGCTGTAATGGATCACTTCTGAACGTCGCATCAACTTGCAAAATGAAAATTCATAGATATAAAATAAATAAAACTATCTATTTCGCGGGTAAACGTGCAGCCGACTTGCATGTGTCAATCGAAGTCAATCATTAATTTGTTGCTTTTGATTGAGCGCTTTGTGCTTTCGGAGTAATCCTCCATTAATTCATATATGTCACGTCTCGTCGCAGTCACTCAAGAGGACCACCAAATACGATCTCCGCGTACGCGCCTCTTACTCGCCCCTGCGTCACTACTTAGCGGCCAGAATTGGGATATGGGTAGGGTTTAAGACACTTAATAGGAGTTGGACCCTGTCAAGTATGCAAACTCGTTTTGTCGTAACAAATTTCACATGAAGTTCTACGGGGTTTCTTCCCAGAATCTCAGTGGCGAAAGGCAAGTGACTTCACCACTGAGTCACGCGAGCACTGTGTGCAGTAGTTCTCGAAAGATACATGAGAGATGGAAATAAATATACCACAGGATAAAATAGAAATTATCGTTATATTTAAATAAATATAAGTATTGCAGCACTAGAAGTGCTATGAACTTACAAAAAACAGTGCCTGGCATATATCACTATCGTTTTCATTTTTGAAATATTTAGTTAGACTTGCATTTGGAGAGGATTCATATTTATATGATATATTCCATTGTTAAACCCTATTTAGAGTGATTTTAAACATTCCAAAGTTCACGTTCAATGCAAAATTTAAAGTTTCGTTCCATAAAATATTCCCTATGAAAAGACCGATAAAAGCAAAGCGGTTGGTTGATTCTCTGAAACTTAGTGTGTTACATTGTTGAAAATCAAACTGCGCCCATACAGCGTCAATATATATCGTTTTTTCTACAGCTGCTTCTCTTTTTTTCCGATGGCCATCAAAGAGATCGTTGGTGTTTTACACTGCACTTTGGCTAATGGATTGTTCTTTTATTTGCTCGAGAGCGTCCACAAAATAAAGGAAAGAACGTTTGAACCATACTTAAAGAATTCTAGGATCTTGGTAAAGATAAACATTACTATTTATAAATCGATTAACATGAACGGTCGTCATTTTTTTTCTGTAATTAGAAATATCCGTCTTCTTGTCTCGGACTAAATTATCATATGCAGGTTCATCTGCGGGTTGCAGATATCTTAACCTCATGCTAATAAAACTTCGAAAAGCTATGATTTGTCCACAGTTCTTAGCTCACTTCTTTACATAAGTAATTGTTTAAATTTGAATAATTTAATATATGCTTGCAGTTTTATTTACTATTATCGTGATGTAATACTTCGGTTCTCAAGTAACATTGTCAAGCAAATAACCGTAATTCGTAATAAGAAATATTATATAGGGAAATATCTAAACAAAATAAAAATCAAAATAAAAGCAATACGATCACATATTGCATTTTTGCGTTCTTTAATAAGCACTATCATCACTACGAGTGTGGGTATAGAGGAGCGGGAATTTAAGAGAATGAATCTTATTAGTAAGGACGTCGAATAGTATTGTAACCTTCATTTGCAATATGTTATATCTGTTTTATCACATTCGTTTTTCACACAAGGAAACGAGTACGCGTAAGCAATATAGTACGTCATCACTATGTACGTCACTACACCCGCTAAAGAAAAGAACAATGGAAGAACAGAGTTACACAAATACAATTCATCCTCGTCCGATTAACGAATGGATGAGATCGCAGCGAGTACAATTTCCATTGTGAGAGGTCGAATAAGGGGAAAACACCAATAGACATGTCTGCTGTCGGTCACTATAGTGGCTGATTCCCTTTTAAATGAAATGTTAAAAGGACGCTGTAAATGAATGTCTTACTAATAAAATGCAAACAATGGGTTTGTGCTCGGGCTAAACGAACTGTAAACACGCAACTGAGCTGTCCTTCCTCACATTTTAGGAACGCTTGTCACAAAGCTCGGAGTGACCTAACAACTTTGTTAAATGAATGAATCACATGAAAAGAGTGAACGTGCTGAAAATCGAATCAGTAGAAGCATTAATGGGAAAAACCCAAGAATTGTTGGAATCAACGAAATGTAGGATTCCAAAAAATAAAATATCTACAAATCTAGAACAATTAGTGACTGCATTACGCAAATAAGCTTATTTCAAATTGTTATATCACCAATAGCTCTAGATTATAGGTACCAACTATCTGAAAATGCAAGGAAATATTTCAACAATGTTGAAAAACCTATCTTGAAGAAATATTGTTCAATAATAATAATAATAATAATAATAATAATAATAATAATAATAATAATAATAATAATAATAAAAGACTTGCCGATCCGATGTTGCTAAAGTAGTAATCCCGAAGCGGTCTCGGACCAGAAGATTCGAATCCCGTCTCGAGCATGGTTGTGTTGTGTGTGTCTCTGTGTGTTTGTATGTATCTATTTCATCATTCATCATCATCATCATCATCATCATCATAATCATCAACATAAATGCATCCCATCCCCCACGGCAAACAACCCTGGAGTATCAAAATGGAATCAGTATTAAAAAGGTGATTCCCCTATTGAAAAATTAACGTGCACCTACACTGAAAATTAAGTGTGAACACCGGCTGGACGTACGTATCACATGTATCGCGTAATATACGTCAATCAGTGTAAGTGCTACCCAAATACTTTAAAAATTGTTGAATATTTATTTTGAAACGTGAAAATGGTCATGTATACTACATAACCAATGTTACCATATTACACTCTTGAAAATAAACATGAAAACAGTGAGCAACCAAAACAAATCACTACCATAACCCCCCCCCCCCACGATGAATAATCTCCAACCATGAATCAAGCAGATACATTGAAATATCTCACTGTGATGAACTTTTCCACATTACATCATTCACTCTTTCACACATAACATTAGCATTTTCACATGACATTCGTCATCATGAGACAAATCACTGTCGTATCAACATTTCGAACCTCAATTTGGAATCCTGATTAAAGAATAGAAGTCAGTGAGAAGAAGTGGTGCTATAGTTTAATATTAATTACATTTTAAAACTGTCATCAATATTACATAATAAATGGCACAACATTGCACCCTTCACAACAATCATAAAAGGTAGAGACTGAACATTAACTGAATTCACAACATAACCTCAAGAGCATAAATTCAGAACATGAAACAAGCTGCTCCTTCTCATATTTTATACAGTACCTCTACTATATGCAAGTTATTTGCTCTAAAATATCCTTTGTGAAATGTTTTCACAAATAAGATATAAAATATATAAGTTGTGGCGCTAATGTTGTTTGAACTAGGTAAGTGTACTTGAAGGTACAAAATGTGATTAACAGAACATTCATGATGTAGAGGATACCACAAAAATAGTTGGCTTAAAATAGTTATGCATAGCGACGATTAGGTTTTTATGTCGATCACGCCCTATGTGTCCGAAAGGTAGATCAATTAGGGTTCCTGGTCTGCAAGGATGAGAGCGACACCACGTGCGTGATTTGATTCGCATACCTGCTCTTGTGCCGACAGCAAAGCGTAATATGTCTCGGAACGGAATATGACAGCAAATTGATCAGTGAAATTCGCTCGAGATGGTTCGCATTGTCGGGTTGCATAAGGCTTGACGGCGATTCTGCCTTACGGCACGTCACACCTGACGTGTGGATATTTTTAATTTCTCGTCCTTACTTCGTAAGAAGAGAAAGTGTGATCGTGCGTCTGAAAACTGGGAATTTTCGACAGAACAATCTCTTTGCCGGCCCATGTAATGAAAAAAAGGATAAATCTTGTCCCTGTACACATATATAGTAAATCACGTCCTCTAACACGTTGTGTAGTCTGAGAACATATTTTGTGGCTTCTTGATACTGAAAAATCCATCGACGGCATAAAGCCTGTCCGTCCATAGGTCGACTGTGGTCAAATCTAGCCCAAAAGAGTTCAGCCTAAAGCAACACTGCCCCACCCGGGAAAGCTCTAAGCTCCCGACTGGTCTCTCATGCGTGATAGGGGAGAGCAGGTAAGTGTGCGCGCGCGTATGTGTGTGTAAAGGGAGAGACGGGGACAACAATGAGGAATCGAAGATTGCGAGTAGTCCGTTTGAAAAAGGTACTGCTCAAGCATTCGCCTGGTATTGATGGGAGCAATGACGAGAAACTGAAAGCCGATACCGATCAGAGCAGCCGGTCGCTAGATTTCTCCTCCAGGTTGTGGCGGAATCCGACCTAGGAGTCGGATGTCCTAGTGTCGCAAATCCGCCACCGTGGAAACTCGAACTTAGGACTTTCCGGTCAGAGACGCCGAAGATATTGTTAGGGCATTCCAATTAAACAATACAAGGCAGCATTTATTTACATGCATACAATCAATACATGGTACACTGGAAATCAAAATCTCAAAGTAAACTCGAGTACTTTCTCAAATAATGGTTTGCTAGTTTGAACTGTACGACTGTACGAGTGTCAAGAGTTTAGGTCTAGCACCCAGCGCATGTTGGTCTTTAGAGAAGTGTATTCCGCAATGGTGTGTAGGAGGGTTGCGGAGCCTGGTTTCAAAGCGTCTTCCAAGATGGCGCTGACAGGTGGCGGGTGTAATGACGCCAGGCTGCCGGTCGGCCAGATTGACAGGCGAGGACCCGCGTCAGGGCTGCCGCGTGGAGGGCGGGGAAAGGGGCGGAGACGGTGGCCTGCAATCCCGTGCACCGGTTGGCAGGCAGTAGATCTCTCGACGGCGCGTTCAAACAACCACCCACGCTGCCACGCTAGCAGTCAGGGCGGCGAAACCACGCGTTGAGCGAACGAGATTCTGGCTTCTTCCCCTTTAACATGTTCCACATTTTTCCTCTTCTTCCTTTTCCTTTTATCTCTTTCTTCTTTTTCTTCAATTATTCCTCCATTTCTTCTTCAATTATTGCTTCATTTCTCCTTTTATCACTTCATTCTCCTTTTCTCCCTTTTTGATTTTTCTCTTATTTTTATTCTTGATTTTACTTCTACTTCTTGTTTCACCGTGACATTTTTCACGTTCCTCTATCCTGCTTCCTTCCAAATTCCAAAAGTTAGAAAGATCTGTTTTTTTTGGGGGGGGAGTACTGTGCACGTTCGCTTAAGTTCGACTATTCGTATCTTTCTATTTAAATAAAGCGTACAATTAAATTATGACAGAAGATGATTGGAAACATGGGGCAATAGCAAATACATATGCCTTATTTTTATTAGTGTTTCCTTAAAAGGTTTGGAGATATTGATTGGTGAGATGTTCGAGCTTGACCCGTCCTAACTTTATCCCAATCACACATTTGTAATTTTGGCTTACTGGCTTGAAATCTACTTTACTCTATACATAATGAGGAACATTACATTATCAATCGTTAATACAGCGTTTGGTGTACGATTTGCAACTGTCCGGACGAAAATTAGCGTCCATTACCGAAACGTGACGGAAAAGGGGAAAAAATTCAAGACGAAATTATACACAAGTATCATTAAATGTTTTGAATTTTTTTGTAAGAAAACCATGACCAATTTAATTTATATATTTTGTAAGCAATAGGTTATTGATTACACCAATCAGTTGCCGGTGCGTATTAGAGTATCAACCCCCCTTGATCGCCCCCTTGATCATCTTTGACCCCCTTTAAAACTTAAACGACCCCCAAGTGGTCGATATCGACTATCTTGGGAAACACTGAGCTAGAGTCGTCGGCAGAACATAGGAAAGCAGCTCGCCGCAACGCGGAGTTCCCAAGCAGACGGAAGCTGTGGTCGCCAGAGCATTGCGGGGTTCCAGATCGTTGAAGCCACCACCGCTGCTACCGCATCAGCTGAGCGCTCTCACTCACGCACGACGTCGCGTGGGAGGTGAAGATGGCGGCAACGTAGAGGAGGTGGGGATTAGGGAGCTATTGAACACGGTGGATTGATTGATTGTGTCCTGTTTCCGAGCGCGTCTACTGCTAAGATCATTGGTCCCGTAAGTGTAGTGAATGTTTTTATCTCGGGAAGTAGCACTAAATTACTCCAGCTGGTAGGTAAGATCCAGCGCTGACCTACATGTCGATTTGTGGGGATTTCCCCATCCAAGTATCTACCACCAACGGGGCACAGACCCAGCCGGAACTAGCTCTATGTCCTCGGCTGGTTGCCCACCATGTGTGGTAGTGAAGTGCACGTAAATTTAAATGTAAGAGAAGGGAACAAAGAGGAAGGAATGACCCCGCGTGGTGCGTGGCCCATTAGTTAGGGTACTTCTCCAACATTTGGCTGATTTTGATAGAGGAAACCACTCAAAACTACCGAACAGAGCACCCGGACGCTAGAATTCTTCTCCAGGCGGCTCACGTCGACCAAGCTTTGTAGATGATGTCGAAAATCCTGATACCATTCATTTAGTTAGTTAGACAATAGTTCTATAGGCCATTTCTGCTGAGACGCATTTTTTTGTGACATGGAGCTATGCCACATAAGTCGTAAGCGGGCGCCAGCTGCCTGCGACCACGCGACAGTTGAAGGGGATAAAAGAATACTTCATAGGTGGAATGGTACGAAGAGAAGAAGGTGATGGAGGAGTAGTAGCGGAATGGAAGAGCTGGGGACTCGAGAAGGTGGCGCAAGGGGAAGAGATACAGCGCTGGGACACGGAAGTAAAGTAAGAGAAACGCATGACCAGATGGGAGGGGAGCTTTGAGAGGGGAGGTTCAGAGACTAGGCGGTAGTTGCAGCGGGTGCGAAGACAAGCGAGCACTTATACCGCTGGTTTGGAACTAGTGGGTTGTGACAGGAGATTCTTTAGGCAAAGAAGTCACGCGTAAAGTTTTGGCGGGAGAAGAATAGGCAGCGGGAGGTGCAGTAGTGTGGGAAATGCTGGGATGAATTGCAGCGTGGTATGTGTAATGTGTCTGTGCACCACTGAAGATGAAGGGGACGATACTACGGATATAACCGGGCGGGAAATGCAACTACAAAAATGAAAAAGAACGGAGGAGACTGAAAGCACGCCACATCGCTAAGTGGGAAATGTTTCGTAGTAGGGTCGGATGGAAGGAACCAGGAAAGGTCTGTGAGAGGGATTAGGAAAGGAACGAGACCTGAGGCAGTGCAGAGGTGACTAGAGAATGGAATGCAAGGCGAGGAGATACACGAGGAAGATGAATGTTTGACGAGAGGTGGGATGCCGTGTGTTAGATTGGAACGTGACAGATGCGCCTTGCTCACATTTGACAAAAAGCGCGCAATGAAGGTATATATTTCAACAGCTTTAAAAACAAACGCAAGCACGGCTTACTGCAGGATGCGTTAACATTCTACTGCAAACCACTACCCGACCGGAGCAGTAGCTTTCTCAAGTAACGCGGCTACGAAATGTAATTTGCCCGTTCATTCACACAAGAGGGATTGAAAGAAGTATGCGACGGTTATAATAAATAAATTATTTATTCAATGCAACATCCAAATTATACAGTAATAATAATAATATAAAAAACTGACTGATTCATATAACATTAAATTACCTTAAGAAAAAAATTTCTACAATATATATTGTATAATCTAACTCCGCAAAGAATGTTTGTTCATTTAAGACCACAATGCACTGGCATTGCACTTCACTTCACTTCACTATGATCCTTAAATCACTTCATTATTTCTCTGCTCTACACTGCACGACACCTCACTTCAGATATATCACTTATGCTTTGCTCTATAACCTACTATTCTTCGTTAAGTCCCTTATTGACTTAATAAAACCCTAAATTAAATTCCTAAACTGTTGAACGCTTCGAGGAAAGAATTCAATAGTTTTTGCAATCTTCCATTCTTTTATCGTTCGATGTGTGAAAGAAAATTTCCCGACATCTGTTCTCTACGGTCTTAAACTTTTTTTTGTGTCTGTGATCCTCCCTACTCATGTATGTAGGAATACTTAGCCGCCGATTAATTTATTTCCAAGCTAGATGGTCGCTATAAGCTTTATACAAAGCACAAAGCCTTTCTACTGATACCATTCTGCCATTTTCTTGTCCCAGAAAGTAAATTTAGTTGCCCTATGCTGAATCCCTTCTAAATTTTTACACTGCATAATTTTGTTATATTGACCCCGCAATTTGGTAGTGTGAACCCGAGGAAAGCGCATGCACCGGACAGTCAACAGTGTCCGGCTGTCGCGTCGGTAAGAGAAGACAGGAAATAGGAATCGTTGAGAGTGCCACACTCACTCACTCGACATATTCAGCGTTCGAAACAACAGGTGAAGAAGAATAAACGTTTCTATAAGAATACATTTCTGATATTTCCAAAGTTTCCCCAAGTTATTCGTCTGATTATATTAAGCGGATTTCATGAAAAATCTGGAAATATGATTCTTGGCATTTTCGGCATTTCCAATTCCGATTTACAATAGTTTCGGAGGCGAGACTCCTCATGCAGTGAAGATAAGCCACAAGAGGGGGAGTGAACATAACCTGTAACTTTTCGCATAAGCGAAATCCAGTGGTTTTCTCGATCCATTGATTGATTCATTAGTTATTCCAGGCACGTCGTGTGCTACGGCCGTAAGTGTAGTGCTTTTTCCCCCGGGAGATGTTTGTGATCTTCCCCCGTTGGATGGTGATATTCGGGGCCACCACCCCAGCCGGGACAAGCTCTACGTTCCCGACCGTTCTCCCGGCATGTATGATGAGTGTGTAAGTGAAGGTTTAGAATCGGACAAACGAAGAAGGAAAGATCGCGCAGGGTCCATGGCCTGTTTGTTACGGAACTGCTGCGGCCTTTCAAACCAACCCGGACAAATCAAAGCAGCCGGTCGCTAGAATTCTCCTTCACACAAGCGACTGAACTGGACCCAGCTGTTTAGCTAGTATTGGTCAAATGTGGCGCCACCGGAACTCGAACCTCGGACCTCCCGGTCAGAGGCACTGCAGTGGCATTATTTGATGCACTGAGCCACCTCTTCCTGTGGTTTTCTC
>BOPP01000073.1:3163215-3177136 GCA_017312745.1 Gryllus bimaculatus | reverse complement strand
GGGGGGGGGTGCGCGCTGGGCACAAGCCACGTAAGATGATCTCCCTTCATGAAAGTTGCACATGAAGCAACTTCCTTGGTCAAAGGGAAGGGAAAAGCCACCAGCAGCGCACGTATAGATTAGTTGAGTGGGGACCAGTGTTTCCCAAACTTTTTATTGCTTCGACCCCTTTAAAATTATGGTTTGCTTCATCGACACTGTTGGCACATGGGCGGCCAAATTGTATACGAGCGTATATACGAGAACGTTTATTTTTATCCAGACAGAGGTAGCCCTTACAATTTATTCAATGATTCTTACTGCAAAGTAATAATCTTTGTTAATTATGTGTTGTTTTACGGAATGTTTTTGTCTGATAAAAACACAGCAAGGCTATTCACAAAACTAGTGTCTTCGCAATTTCTGCAAATGCTCTCCCAATTACCTAAGCAATATTTCGCAGCCTCAACAGGCCCTTTCCTTTTTACTATAATAAACAGCATACGAAATTATTATAATACAAATAATTGCACTTGAAACTAACGAATGAGACTAATGAGCAATAAAAAACCATAACATTAAAAAAATTATACTATCACTATTTAAAAAATTACGAACACAAGTTTTCAAAAAGCAAATCGCAGATTATATTTGTGCCAAACTTTTATTTTATTAATGTGAATATTGGGATTTCAAAGGTTGAGAGAATTATTAATTTATTATTAAGAGTTTTGTAGATTTATATAAGTAAAAATATTAAAATTCACAAATATTTTTATAAACAATGAGATCTTGGTCTATATTATAGCAATCAGTCGTCTGTGCATATTTAGATATCGACCCCCAATCGACTCCTTGATCACCATCGACCCCCTTTAAAATACTATCAACACCCGTGGGGCCAATACTGGTCCCATTCTGTACTTCTTGCGTAGATCTTGCATTTGGAACAACGTACTGATAATAAGTGGTACTTGTTCTCGTTTATATCCTTCGTAGTTTTTGTTTACAAGTGTACCGTCATGGGTTCTCACAGCGAACACAGGCAAGAGATTTCATGTATACAGTTATTTATTTATAAGTAACACAAATGTGTACAGTTGATTTATCTACACTTTACTCACTAGCTCTGATAGACGTACCATACTCTGATCGCAGAAGCGATCCATATTCAATTGATGATAAGTTTAATTCGTGTCATTTTCCATTCCTGAATCTGAAGCGCGCACAAAGCTAAGCTTCCGTGACCGGATTACACTCAGGCACAAAGTCCTTACCGGCGCACCAGTCAATGACTTGCCTCGATCGAAGGAGCGATATTATCCGATTGATCGGTGTGAGTCGCGGATCTTAACCACTCCTCACCTCTGAGCACGCACACAGCATCACTCCCACGTGACTGCAGTCACACATGGAACACAAAGTCCCCAAACGCGCGTCAACACGTGACTTGCCTCGCGAGCCCTGCACGACGCTGCCCCACCCTGGCGCCAGTTTTGTGCCTCAGCACGAGGTTCTCACACTTTCTTCAGAACCCACCTACTCGCTCTGTACTCTCTTTTATAAAGCTGTCCCTCACGTGACATACTACGTCACGCTGCTTCCGCAGCTTATGCTTGCACGCGGCTCCGATGTTTTGGTTTTCGTTCCCTAAGATCAGAGAACCCCTCCTGTCTCCCTTTGCCACGCGTTCGTTTTACAGAAAGCCTTTCTTTCCCTCCTGTGGCTAGGTGTTTTCCTGTTGCTAAATCCCCTTCTGCCCGTCCCAAAATCCCTACCACGAGATCCGATCGCTAGTACGTTTCACTAGTCGCAAAAGGAGATGTAAAACGTGGGCCACTGTATGAGTGAATCTAATGGGGCTGCAACCACATACAGTTTCTCGAATTATTTGTAACGGTTACGCAACATTATAATAATACTTGAACCTTCAAAAATGTTTTAAGTCAGAATAAATTTGCTTTTCAAACAGTGTTTAAAACTGAGGTTCTTTGATTTAGCACACCATTCACTTTACAATGCGCCACCGCCTCACAGCTAAGCGCAAACGAACCGCCGCTTTAAAAGCGAAGTTGAAAACTTGCATAGGCAATTTCAAAAGTTCAAAAATTCTTATTAATGTTATTTAAATATTGTAGTCTTGCAACGCTAATTTTTTGCCATTTACAAAAATACTGAGATGACAACAATAACTAAAAAGCACATATAACACGTATAAATTATACTATACGGTTACCTCAACGAATTAATCTATACCTATTGTTCGTAATGTCTACATATAATCGCTCATGTTTGTTCAGTCTTACCACAGTATCGCAAAATAAAACAAAAACAGAATAGCAACTACTTTGGTGAATGCAAATACTACCATATATCCAAATGAGTATACAATGAAAATATTATTAAAATAACGATAGACTATTATTATTGTTATTATTATTAATTTAACATCTAAAGCATAATAAATTATTTATTTTATGAATACATACTGTATATTGTTTAATAGTTATTGCAAAATATGTTTCGAAGAATTATATTTGTTCATACTTTAGTTTCGGTGGAATCTTCTGAGACATTGTTGTTCAGATATATTTACAGAATTGCACCGCCTGCATGTGTTTTTATACACTACATTAATTACATAATGGTGTTTAATTTAAATTTGGTGTTAGAAATTACTCTAGAAATTCAGGGCTGCTAAAATTAATTGCGCATTTCTCAATGTCCGTTTTGCTCGATGTAATCCTTTAATTTTTTACGTATCTAATATCACGTGTCTATGTTGTGAGTTCCGACGTTGATGTACCCTTTTGGCAGTAGTTAAATAGTTAGGTTGAATTAACCCACTCTCTAGAGGAAAATTTTAGCCGCCGGACGCTCTGATGGGTAGTTTTCTGGTTTTTTCGTCAACACCAGGCGAATGCCATATCTGTATCCTAAAAAACTGACCACTGACCGCGTCCGAAATTCCTTCCCCATCTTTCCCTCCCTTCTCTCTAACACACATACATGCCCTACATTACCTCATATGGTGGGAAACCAGTACCGCGATTAGGGCATGTTCCGGCTGGGGCAGTACATTGCTCGAGTGAGAGTATTGAGGAGAGAATTTCCGCAAGGCAACGTTAAGGTTGGCGTCGAATCTCACGTTGTAGCACGGGAAATACACCGCCCCTCCCGAGATATTCCCAACACGTAGTAGACTAATGATCAAGAAGTTGACGCGTCCTAAAACTTCAATCAACGCATTGAACGTAAGAACGTTGCGGAAACTTGTCAATGGATGCGAAGTGGTTTTAAAATGGACTGAACGGTTACAGGTCCGCTCAGAAAAGTAAACTGATAACGCGTACTGTCGAAATACAGCAGTTAAAATAGCAGTTGACAGATCGGACTGATGAACTGAAACAGTCATCGCTGCAATTCTTTTCGTATATTGAGCAAAGAAATGCCCTTGACGAGAATACAAATGAGATTACACTGGAAATAGCGAAACAGAGAAATTTTTTTATGTCTCGACGATACTGACAGTGCAGTAGGTGGGAACAAAGAAGGGACGACACAACCAAATTGGTTGCCTACTGAAAATTAATGAATTTTTTACTTCATTCAGACTTTTGAAGACAACTTTCACAACGATTTCTAACTGACCCGTCAGTATTGGATATATTGGACCGCCCCGTAATTAGTCGTTTAGTTTCTGTAAGTTAAAATACTCTTTCAGAGAATCAATGATGTAGAGAAGAAATTCTACTTCATTTTTTATACTTCAGAATCGTCATGTTTTACCTAATAGTTATTCCACTTTGTACTGCACTGAAAAGTATGGAAAATGTTTGCATTTCAAACTTGTCCGCAGAAACAGCATTCCTCAGAACAGAAATTCCTAAAGGGATCTGAATTTAACCACTTAAAAGGAGATCACCAAAAAAAGGTTTAATTCTAATAATTATATTCAACACTTTTAGAAACATGGAATTAGGACCTATTTCCACTTATTGGGTGCCGACCCCATAAACAGGAGGCTATTATTTTGACTGTACGGCGCCCGGGACTCAACACCTCTGCTTTTATGGCCAAATTTTCTTGCCATTAAAGTCAGGTAGAAAACCGGACGTTCTCACGATACTATGTAGACGTGCAAAATGAGGTCTAGATGGGCTCCTAATTCTGACGCCCAGTAAATGTTGCAGAGTGCTCGGTTACGACCGGCTGGGATAGCTCAGTGAAAAACAACCGTGGGCGTTGCAGGGCCGCTGACCAGCTGGACGTAGCGTTCGAGGGTAGCGGATTTTCGACACATCCCAATTCAGACAATATAAAGAGGAAATTTGTAGCGGCTGACTGCTACGATAGGGATAACCACAGCAAATTACCTATCACTACCAGTTGTATGCCGGAGAATCATCCCAACAAACGAACCACGAACAACGCGCGATCTTCATTTCTTTTTCTTGTCCTCACAATTCCCACTATTCACCACTTTTACGCAAACACTCACACACACAGGTTGGTGGGTTGATTGTTAGTGATTCCGGGCGCGTCAACGACTGAGGTAATTAGTACCGTGAGTATACTGCATGTGTTTCCCCCCCGGGAGGTCACTGTGACCTTTCCCAGCTGGGTAGCGAGATCCGGCGCCGACCTACCGTCGGCTAGCGGGGATTCCCCTCAACCAAGTATCTCCCACTAGTGGGCTTCCGCCGCAGACAGAACAAGCTCTAAGCTCACGACCGGTCTCCCAGCATGTGTGGTTGAGTAGTGCATGTTAGTGTGTGTGAAAGGGGTGAGAGCAGAACATCGTAGAGGAAGGAAAGATCGCGCACAGTCCGGGGCCCGTTTGTTACATTACTGCTGAAAATCGCCAGACTTAACAGAAGCGATAAGAAATAATACCCTGGGAAAATGTGGGACACATTTGATTAATTAACAGTTTTTAAAATATTAACAAACCTACTTCTCTTAAATAATATATTTTGAACATCTAATTAGAATATTTTCAAGTAATGCCAAGAAACGAACGTATACATTAAAGCCTAACAGCTTTCCGTTTTGGAAATAAATTGGACGGAGAAGCAACATTATTTTGTTTTCTTTCATTGCGAATAGTTTAGACAAACATAATTTACATTGCGCAAGCAAAAACATCGACATTTAATTAGATTTATTTTCAACAAATTAATTAAGTAGTTATAATATTTATCATTATAATTAAGTGATACAAAAACGTATACTACTAAAAAATAATTAAAACGGTAGGTGTATTTTTATAATAACAATGTGGATATCTATTGCAGGAACACTGTTCCGTGGTGTGGTATATCACCGCACCAGCAAAAGGTGGAACTAAGGTCGGCGAGGGAGGAAAAGGGGGCGTACGATGGGGCGTAGCCCTTTCCCGTACCTATCCTTAGCCTGTCGCCGGTAGCCTTTACCAAGCTCCGTGAAATCTCAGAAGATAAGCAGTGCGAGACACCACTAGGCCATGGATAGGTAAACATCTAGGAACCTGGGATCCTTCCGGCGCGCCCTTTGCCCCTGACCGATAGGGGTAAAAGACCATGACTAATGACTATTATAATGACTCGACATATGACTGACACCATTCAAGGCTAATGACTCCATGTTCAACGCCAAAAAGGTTTGGAACGTTGTTACGCAAGTAACAGAAGAACGAAAAAAGAATATCGAACTGCCTCTCCTACCAAGCGAGTGGCCAGCAGCGGAGTGGCAGTGAAATTTCCCCCAAAAGAACGCCCCTTGCGGCCGCAGCCTGCCGTCCACTGCCGACAGATCCTGCCATAGGCTGATAGTCCTTGCTCCCACTGCCACTGCCAGTCGTCGGCGCCAGTCGCCATCGTTGGCCTCGTGCCTGCGAAGGTTGCTCATCAGCACTGCTCTCCTCACCTCCGAGCACCTCACCTGCTACGTTCATTAGTCCCGTTAGTGTAGTGAATACTTTATTCTGGGATGACCGTATTCCTCCCTACTGGATCTTAAGACCGGAACCGACCTACACGGTGATAAGGAACGATTCCCCCTCCAGATATCTAGGTATCTCCCTCCAGCAGGATACCTCCCCAGCCGAGACAAGTTCTAAGCTCCCGACAGGATGTGGTAGTGTAATGCATATAAAAGCAAGTAAAAGGGGAGAGGTTAGGACAAGAAAGAGGCAGGAATTTTGCAGTGGGTCGTGGTGGGTTTGTTAGAGTAATGCTCCACCATTCTCCTGGTGTCCATTGGAGAATTCACGGAAAGCTAGCGATCAGAGAAGCCGACCGGTAAAACCTCCATAAGGCGGCTGAATTCGACTCAGCTATGTCGCTAGTACTAGGTCGCTATGAAGTAATTCTCGGTCAGAGTCGTTACAGAGTCAGTGTCCGTGCTGGCTCTGAGATAAACTCAGCCGGTTATGCCATCTCGATATCCACGACCAAGTAATCAAAGTTCTTAAGTTCATCATTTTGAGCAGTAGGACTCCATTGACATAAATGTGTAGATTATTTTATCATTAATAAGTGGTGTGATAGCGCACAAATATCTCACTACAACCCGAACTCCTGTCTTTTGCGGATACAAGAGCTACAGTATTTTTGGGCTGTGAAAATCGTGTGAGAGTTTACTAGAATATAATGAAGAATACTAAGAATATGTACAAAAATGAAGTTACGTAGAATTCCAAATGTGCCTTTCTGTTGCATTTCCGTGCCAAAGAGCGAGATGACTACATAGCTGCTTTAAAGACGAGGAAGTTCTAATACTCCAATAAAGTAATTTTGCGCAACTGAAGAGACAAATCGGATACATTTTTATTCTGCAATGAAAGTGAGTTAAGTGTATTACACCTCGTGTTGTTATTGGACTGCAATACCAATATAACAACCAATAATCTCTAGCCTCCTGAACAAATGCCATACTGACGATAATTTTACTATTAAGTGGGCATAAATATGCAATGGTTATAAACTAAAAGTTTGAAAGCTAATTACTATAAAGTCATGTTTCATCACAAATTTGAAATAGTGTGGTTTCATTTAAAATCGTGATATGTAGTAATAGAAATGTCGACCTCCGCTACAGTGTTGGAAACTCAATACACAAAACCAATACAGAAATACTAAAGAATTTCAATTTTTGGCCAAAAATAATAAAAAATATAAGCAAATGTATGAAATACACTGGGAGAAAGTGGACGACGTAAAAATGAAGTCATCTCAGCTTCCGATATTAACTTCACAGCGTGGGGTATCAAACGATGAAGAAACGCA
The DNA here is from genome assembly GCA_017312745.1 of Gryllus bimaculatus. Lineage (NCBI taxonomy): Eukaryota > Metazoa > Arthropoda > Insecta > Orthoptera > Gryllidae > Gryllus > Gryllus bimaculatus. The sequence continues at coordinate 3,169,889 of BOPP01000073.1, read as the reverse complement.
ACTTCAGCGAGATATAACGAAACTACACACAATTTTTCTCCTTTCAACTGTTCATTTCATTTTCAATGTACAAAGGGAAGAAATAATACTCTTTACTGATAAAGGCAGACAACACGGTCCATTATCCCGCTTCAAACAATGTTCTTTTTGCAAAGAGTGAGAGTATTGAAAATGTCCCTTTGTGAAAAAAGTTTAGTTTGCTTATGCGAGTGAAATGTCCACCACTCATCTAGAAATAAGTGCGTCACATCAAAGACCCAAGTGAATCTTCGAAGTATATTTTTGATCGACACTAGCAGTACTAAAATTCTAAAATACGCCGAGATCAAAATAATTATATACAGTAAAATCTAACGCGGAATCGAACGGGACACAAAAAAAAGGTTTAGGGAGGTTTCCATTTTATGTATTTAAGAAACTTGTGATAGTGACGTTTCTGCCATGACAGTAGTAAATTACATGCTTTATTATAATTGTCAAAATACATGAACATTAAATAAAAAAATATATTAAGAAACTGATAAGGAGAATAAAGGAAGAGGATAATAAGATGGAGAAGAAGAAACGAAGAGGAAAAGAATTTCTTTAGATAAAAAAAGATTAAAAGAAAATGATAATAAAATGGAGGACGAAAACGAGAAAATGAAGAAGAAGAAGAAGAAGAAGAAGAAGAAAGAGGATAAAAAATGTTGGAGAAGGATAAAAAGGAGACGTAGAAGTCGGCAAAGAAAAAAATGAATATTTCACTCTATTCATGAAATATTTTTCACAAAGTCAACAAAATTGCTTAATTTCTTATTAGTAAACATTTTTTGTTTAAGCGGAGGTAATATTTTGTATTCTTTCTCTGTCGGAGTTTGCATCTTGGCGTTTCATCCGTAGTGCATGGTATTTAATCTCAGTCTAAGAAATGTTTTTTATGTTTTGATTTATTTAAACTTTTGTATGAATAAAGCACTCTTGGGAAGACAGGGACCGTTTTGTAGCTGGTAGCTTGTAATTTGTTTACGCAATTTTAGTTTAGCTTCGACAATTTTGAATGCATTGATGGAAACATTTATTTAGCTATTTTATTATATATATATATATATATATATATATATATATATATATATATATTTATTCGCGAATGTTTGATTGCAGAACATTAAAAGTAGTTATATCTATATGTGCAAACCAACCCGACTTGTGGGTTTGTTTGCGGGGTATGTAGGCACTGGAACGGGGTAGAGTGTGGAGAAATCAATGTTCAATTGAATAACATTTTTTTAATGTTTTAATGTACACAAACAAATGCAAAATAGTTAATCGCCGTTTGGCCTTGGAGAACAAACTCAAACGTGTTTTAAGAGGTTTTTGAAATTTATTATATCTCACATTTAAGGCGGTAAGTATATAATAACAGGCGAGCTTCCATTGAATTGGGTATAGGTAGTATTTTTGTATTTATGTTCTACGGTCCTTTAATGAACACTGTGAAAATTATTTTAGCTTCGTCATTCTGAAATAAATTTATTATCAATTTTCAGTTGTACCTCAATTTTCAGTTGAGGGAGGCAGAGCAGTCTCTGAAGCGTCGTCTGATTTTATAATATAAAATTACAATATAAAAAATGATGGACGTATCTTAAGACTTTAAATAAAAATAATGTACGTACAAGTTTCGTACTTTCGAGAAAAATGAGTTGATATATACGTTCAACCTATGTGCACATACAACTCCTGCCATTAGAAATGCGTCTGGACTTTGGTTCATATTTATGTTAAATGGCTCCATTCATTCATCATTATTCTCGCAGAAACGCAAATTCAACAGAAATGGCACATCGTATTTAATACGTCGTCATTTATTGTGGTTGTGCTACATTAAAAAATGAACTGAAAAACATTTAAAAACCCATTACATTTCTTTCAAAGGAAGGCAATGGCCGTGATTCCGATTTTTTATACCCAGCGTTTCAAGAATGTATAATTATTACTTGTAATATAAACAACTAAAATGAAAGTTGAGTACGGAGCTCACCCATCAATCGACAGTGGGATACACAGGCACTCACTAGCAAACCCCACCACTTGTAAAAAATCCACTATGCCAAGGGAGGGCCGGTTCCGGTTTCCGAATAGGCCCGAGGCATTCGACAAAAGCTCGAATGTGGGCAAACATCCTTGAACGGCCCTTCGGCCCACGCGCCGACGCGGCAGTGCGTTCGCGCCGCAAAGGCCAATTCCCTATAGAAGTTTTATCAATAGAGGCGTCCTTTATCTCCACGCCGAAGTGTTTCAGCTGACAACGATGGTTTTGTCTTTCCGGCTAGGAAACGTTGGCTGTTCCGCAGCTGCAGAGATAAGGCGGCGAGGGCGTCGCAAGAGGCGGGGGTGGCGAAGACGCCTCCTCGGCGCCGATAGCGACGCGTTATGACGGCGTCGCCGGCGCCTGGTGGCGCGACGCCGCCGCCGTCCCCGCCCAGGCCGCCGATACGCCGTGATTTGTGCTCGGCGCGCCCGCGTCGCCGCTGCTGAGGCCGACGCCTCGTAGGCGACGCCGCCCATCCTCTCGAATCCGCCCACGCGACGCTCTCGTTCACACCAATGTCGCGGCAGTGAGCCTTGTGTAGTGTTCAGACTGCCCACCTTCCACTCATGGGCCCGGATCTAAAATACCATGGAATATGGAATCTGTGATGGACAAAGTGTGTTCGTTCAGTGGGTAACCCGGAATCCCAATGTCGTCCTGCAGGTTAGTAGCCACTCTGCTCATCCATTTGTAAGCTCAAGATACCAATCTATTGATGTGGACTCAATGGTGGGCAAAGCGGGTTTGTCTAGCGGGTAGCCCAACAGGCCTCGAGAGATCCTAGATGTGGTCAAACTACTTACCCTCTCCAATGTCTGGCGTTCAAATTCCGGTCGATTCATAATAATTCGAGAATAACTTAATCAACATTACAAGCAATTATAATAGTCGGTGTCCTAATCACCTATGTATGCCTTTTAGATTTACATTTCACATTGTCATACATAGTTCACAAACATTTCCAATACAATACCAAAGGCAATATTACTTGAACTTAATGTAACAGTCTGTCATTTTCTCCCCTATTTCTATTTCCATTTATGCAGTACGTTTGAACAGCGCATTCTCATTGGTGGGCCCCATTCGGAGAATGGGACCTATCCCCACCCTTCCTAGCTTGCTGGATTTGCACTCGAGTGGCTTGCACGCGGCTCCCGAGGTCAGTAAAAGTGCAAAATGCTGTACAGGCCTGCGGTAGAGCGAACAATGCGTCATATTTCCGTAAGATGTGATCAAGTTACTAGTTTTCCTAAATTAAGACTTACTTAAATGTGGTAAACATTTACTAGAGAATTTGTCATCACAATGCTTCTAAAATGCATTGATCAATTAAATGTCAAGAAAAAATAATACATTATGTATATGAACTATCCATCACATATTTCTGGTATACTTTCTGAAAGGGCCTAGAAGATATGTCTATTTTGAGATAAAAATCCCCCTTCAATTATTTTATAGAGTAAATTCCTCTCATTATACATGCACAAATCTCTTACGTGGTACGAGTATGCATCGGGAGAAATTTCAATGGATATTGCACTACAACACAACATATCTGAATTCACAATTGCAATGTTCATAATTTGCAAAACGTGTATTACGTTTTCCACAATGTGAATGAAAATTTGAGGTACAAACTAATCCTGAATAGCGGAAGACACAATATCTGATTTCACAGTTGCAATGATCAAATTTTGCAAAAAATAGATTACGTTTTCCACTATGTGCCTAAAAATTTGCGGCGAAAACTACTCACTTATTGCTGAAGATGAATTTGAATTCACAGTTGCAATGTGCATAATTTGCCAAATCGTACATTACGTTTTTGCAGAGTCGTTTCGCAAACGCAAGGTCGTATCGGCACGGTAGGTTGATTCCTTTTGTTTCGCCCTTCCAGGGACGAAAATTCGTGGACTGTCTCTATTGCCATGCACATTACTCAAGAGCACACTGCTCAAACCGCGCTGGGCTTGAGCCCGTGTCATATTCTGAGATCGGGTCTGCACAATGAGGAGTTACATCACTGGTTTGTGTTCATGTTTTTACGACATCATAGTAGGTAACGTTTCCAAAAACTGGAATCTGGAAAACTGGAATTGATCTGCTAGCCACGTTTATTGGCGTTTTGTAGCTGGCATTCCAAACCCGATAATAAGAAATAAATTCCAAATTTGAGACGTCATTGTCGATATTTTTGTTCTTTATTTTATTAGCAGATAACTAAGAATGATGGCTAAGCCAACGAATGCTGCTGATAATAAAGAAATAAACAATAATATTTTCACGACGCCTTTTATTCTCACACTTCAAGGTAGTATATCAATAAATATTGCACCTGAATATATTCGCTTTTTTTTCTAAAAAATGAAAGATTCGCAATAAACATAGATTCCCCTTAATAAACAGTTGATATGTAATGAATGACGTTGCTCTTCTATTGCGTTTATATTGAGCTTTAACTCAAATCACATTCCAGATGTTTCGACTTCTACGGTCTTTTTCTTGGGTGAATTATGATTTGCGGAATGAAAATAAGAATTAAGAAAATATTTTTTTGCTTACATATTACAATTCATTTCTGTACGAATTGAAATGTATGTCTACTTGAAATAACTTTAAAAAACACCGTATTTAAATATTTTACCAATTGAAGGTAACGTCGTGTTGAACATCAGATATTTCCCTCCATGGATTAAATCTTACGTTTCGGATGAAATTGGTAAGTCATATGCAAAGTAGGATAAGGAATATTCAGAAATCGCGTGTACGAATAACAGTAGCAGAGATTCGGTATAACTGGGGGGCTATTAGATCAACTGAAATGATATGAAATGCGGTTGGGGCATGAGAAATGTTTCCCGTATTACAAATCGGGTAGAAAAAGTATCAAATGCACACTAGCCATGATTGAATCAATATTTGATAGACATTTATTACGTTATTAAAATGTGCATGTTGTGCAATAATCCTTACGTCAATCGAGGTTTCATAATTTTGCCCATCATTCATAAACAAAATGATGAGATGGTCCCTTGTCTTATTTCTGGACATTTAAAAATCGCTTTTATCTTCCTCGTAAATGCCAGATACAATTTGCTTTCAATTTGAAAAATAAATAAAGAAATAATAATGAATAAAAATAAAACCATCGATGAGGGTTGATATTACGATGGAATTTGTGCATGCTCCATCTGCCAACTGTGCCTCATCATATGATCACAACTCGAGGAAAACAATATTTGTACGATGCTGAATGCTCCTGCGACATCGGGGTATTAACATATATTGTTGTAATAAAGGGCTGTGAAGGACAAAATTCGTCAAGCTAATCCCAAATATTTGTTATGCAGTCACGATATTTTATAGGGGTGGCTATAAGTCCAGCTGACCAGGTGTTTGGTATAAACAATTGTTCATTTATTCTGAATTTATATTTTTTGCATTTGTTGGTTTTTAGGTATTTACAAGTATTTAATTAGGATATTAAATTACGTTCGTTATTTCAGAAAATCAATAAAAGTATTTTTGTTAACATGTCATAGGTTCTGGTAGAGTGCTCAAGTCCTATTACCTACGTCCTTGAGTACGCCATGCTTACTTATTTGTTTCGTGCGTATTTGAAGACAGTAAAATCTGCCCCACCCTAGATCTGTTGACTGGACTTGTTTACTTCGGCCAAGCTAAAGTAATGAAGTTTGCGGGCCCTGCGCCGCCGGGTTTATATTTCCTCGCGGGGCCTCGTCTGCCCAAACACATGCGGCGGTTTTCGTCGCCTCAATCTTCCTCTTCGGGGCCAACCTCATCGCCAGTACTTTTCGCGACGCACCCACTTCCCAGTGGCGGCCTTCCTTCGCTCTCCAGGCTGGCAGCGGCGGCGGCGGCGGCGGCTGCGGCGCAGCCGAAACACAAAAACACGGTGGCAGAAAAGACGCGCTTCCGAACGGCGGCGCGGCGCGGGGGCGGACCGCGGGCGGAGCAACAGCGGCGGGGGCGGCACAAGCCCGAGCGGCGGCGGCGGAGGTGGTGGTGAAGATGGAGAAGGAGGGGGAGACAAAGAGACGATGGCGGGGGAAGAAACGGTGGTGGAAAGGTGACGGTGGTGACGAGGTCGAAATGGACTGAGGCGGCGATGGTAACGTGAGACGCGGCATGAGCGGGGGGACAGAGGGGGAGGAGCGAATGCGAGGTCGAATTGAAGAAAGAGACGAAGGTGGAGGTGGAGTGGCGGTTGAAGGTGGAGGCGAGTGCGGATTTGTGGGGAAAACGTTGAGGAAGTGGTAGTGGAGGTTAGTTTGCGATAGAAGATGCGGCGATAGAAGTGAAAGGCGAGGTGCAGGCGAATACGGCGGTGGAGGAAGTGGTGGCGGAGCCGGATTCAGCGGCGGAGGAAGCGGTAGGGCAAGTGGAGTTGGATGCAAAGTGTCAGTGGGGGAAGCGATTGTGGAGGCGCAGACGGATTCGAGGGTGGGAGAAACGGGGAGGAAGTGGTGGTGGAGTCTGAGTTGTGGAGTGGTGGAGTCTGATGCGGTGGTGCAGGCGAAGTCAGTGGAGTCGCAGGAGGATGTGGCGGCAATAGTAGCCGTGTCGGAGGCGGTGATGG
>BOPP01000073.1:3145288-3160572 GCA_017312745.1 Gryllus bimaculatus | reverse complement strand
CGGCAAAGTCGGCTATGGTGGACCACAGAGCGGTGGTGGCGATGGCTTTAATGTTATCGCTGGTGGCTTTGTAACGTTATTTTGCTGGTGGGAATGGTTTTGTAATTGTTGTAGTTTGTAAGAGTTGTAAGATTATGCTGCCAAAGAAAAATGAATTAATATAAGGCCAAGGGTGGTTTTGTGTGAATAACAGTGACAGTTTACGCTGGCGATTGTGATTGCAATGGGGTTGGTATGATGAAGAAAGACGTTGTAGTAATGACTGAGGTGATATTTCTAACTACGGTGATTGGTTATGGTAATTAATGAAAATGTTAAACGTTGCAAAACAGGCACCCGGAATCAATCAACGTCGGAAATATTTCGGCGACGATGGCGGTCTTGTGAGCTGACCATAACCAATGTAGTGGCAGGAGGGACGTGATACTGAAGGAACTAGTGGTTAAAAAAACAGTGGTTGTACGTAAGGAGGTAGCAGTAGCAGCCGTAGCCACCAAGAGCCTGTAACGACGGTGAGCCAGCCAATAAATGTGAACGTGATGAAGGTCGCGGTGCGGCGGCTGGCTGTGAGGCGGCGATAATGGCAGTCCATCGTCGCCGACGTCGGTACCAGCGGCGGCTGAGTGCGGCCACGGGCAGGCGCTTGGCGGGCCGGAGGGTGGGGGGTGCGGCGTCCCTCGTTAGCGACCGGTCCTTCTCGCGCCTACCGCTGCCACCGTCTTCGCCGCCACCGCCGCCTCCAGCGCCGCCGCCGCTGCCACCGCCGTCGTCCGTCCGCCCGTCCGACCGGTCCTCGCGCCGGGAATTAAGAAGACATCACGGCAAATTAAGATTCCCGCCGCGTGCGCCTGGTGTTCGACTGCCTGCCCGAGCGGGGCCCGCCTTGCCGCCTTGCCGCTTGCCGCCTCGCCGCTGCGCGGAGGGCCTCTCGCCTTGCCGCCAGAGCTGCAGCGAGGCGGTCGCCGGGCCCCCTCCTACGGACTCAGACACCCCTCCCTTGGGCTCCACGGACGCAGTCGTGCGCAGTCACCGCGTCTCGGCCTGCCCCGGCACGCAGCCTTGCCTTCCGGCCACACAACTATTAACGAAACGAAGACCACGCCTGGGAATTGTTTGCGGCTGGGACTCGTGCTGCTTTTCGCGATTCTCACTGTTTTGTAATGAAACTGATAATCTAAGAAGCCTTAATTGAAAGTCTCTGGGATAGATAGTTCTGAGGCACTTTTTAATGAAATTGAGTTATAAGACCAAACTCTATAATATTGCTAGGATTTTATAACAAACGCTCTACATTTATTTTTGTCATCTTTCTTTCTTGCTTTTTGGTCTTTTTTTTTCTTTCCTTCCTTCCTTCCTGTCATTCTTTATTGCCTTTCTTTCTTGCTTTTCGGCATTCCTTTCTTTCTTTTTGGTCTTCCTCTTTCTTTATTTCTTTCTTTCTTTTTGTCCTTCCTTCCTTTCATTCTTTTTGTCTTCATCTCTTCTTTTTTGTCCTTTCGTTGTGTTGGTCCCGTCTTACTTTTTGTCATTCTTTTCTTTTCGTTCCTTCTCACTTTTTCCTTTCTCTTTCTATACATAAGTTACAAGATTTACATAGATTTGTTATGGATTTTGCTAGAGCTTTATGTATCGTTAGTTTAAGCGATAAGCGCTGTCGTTCCTAATATGGGTTAAAGGTCTCAACCAGTTTAATCTGAGCCTGGGAAAAACGTGTTCGTGAATATTCGACTGGAAGCAACTACTTGGTCACGTCTGAATTACGTAGCATAACAAGGAAGCAGCCCAGTATATTAAATACCTGAGGAGTGTTGATTCTCCTAGAATACTCAGTAATATGTGACCGCGAATTGTAGTTACTGAATTACTCATTTTTCACAGCTCTATGGCATCCATGGCTTTAAAGACGCACTGCAGAGTGGAATTTCTGACGTTTCGTCAGTGTCTATTCACATATCGAAGAGCATTTTTCGCATGGCAAATGTGCATATGTGTATTGGAAAATAACGAAGAGATATTTTCATTCTTCACTCCTGATTTGCAGTTTCTTTTTAACTGCACGTGGCAAACGTACTGTCACGAAAGAAACAAACAAAAATGTTCTAAAGTCCATTCTCGAACATTTTCGTCCAATGAAAGAATTGATATTAAAATTTTCCTTACACAAGCTAAATGATTGGAATATAACAATCATCAGCTGTAAAGTGTAAATTATCATCACGTCTCTAATGATAAACACACTTCATTTTATAAATATAGTTCTTGCTTTGCAGCGGCGCCGTACGGACGTGTCCGCAGTGCTGCTAACCTCATCGTGCTTCGTGATAAGGGGTGCCTTATTAATTGTGTATTCCTTCATAGATTTAAAGCTTAAATAGTGCTCCAACTAGTCATTACTAATATACAAAACGTAAACAGTGTCTAAAAGAACAATTAACTATAAAAGTGTTTTTTTTTTGTGTGAAGTCACAGCAACATGTAAGAGTGCTGCGGATATTATGTAGACTACAAAACCAAAACAATGGAAAAATCAGAATTATCAAATGGTGGCGACCAAAACATGGGTGAAATCTCATCGAATCCAGTGGATTGAACACAACTGTCATGGCAAACATACAAGCCAACTCGATCTAAGTTGTCGAACACAGAGGACCTGGACCCTGAATTTAGAAGGGTAAGGCAAACGACAGCGACTAGCAATAATAATAGTAATTACGTCATTGCAATTCATACCGGGAATATATTCAGCAAACTCAGTGTTGAATATTTACCAGACAACAATGAAGAAAGTTCCATAAAAATCGTGGTTCCGCCTATCTTTGTTCCCAACGTAAACAACGTACCAGCTATGATAAATTTTTTGCAAGACGTAAAAACAGAAGACTTTGAAATAAAACCAATTACAAATAATAAAATAACAATACTACAAAAAACTGCGGTTGCATACAGAAACATAGTAAAACATCTATCTAGTGGAAAAATTATTTAATATAAGACATACATGATGTGAAATATCATGATGGTAAGATTATCAGATATTACATGTGAAATATATTAAAGCGCGCTGTAGTAAATGAGACAAAGTGAGAAACATAATGAATGACCGCCCTAGGTTAACAAAGTTACCACTGCCATTATTTGTTGTAGACCTTGAATCAATCGTGAATAATAAATAAACCTTTAACATTAACAGAGATAGTACAATATAAAAATTACGAAAGGTATGAACATACTGGAATCTACTATGCTTATCCATTTCGATGTGTTAAATGTCGCAATGAACATGCACCTGATAAATGAGAAAAAAAGAGAAATTCTGCCAAAATGTGCTCTGTGTAAAGGTACTCATCAGGCAAACTATAAAGGTTGTCGAGTTTACCAGGAAATTCAAAACAGGAAAGGCCACAATAACTCAAATAAATATTGAAGAATCTTCCAAAATGAAATGGTGATACAGTTGCAAACCCATAAAAATTTAACAATTAATCCTCAAATTCACAACAGAAGCTCCCAAATAAATAGAAGAACGTATGGAATTAATCAGTAATATGATGGGATAACTAATAATCCTAAAAGAGTTCTTAATCAATTTATTGGAATATTAAGAATATTTGATGTGGGGTCAAATGATGAAAATAAATTGGTTATCATTTTCAATTATTTGATTGAATTTCTAATTTTAATTGTTTAATAGATAAAGTTGGTTGTATTAAGAAATAATTTATTGTTATCATGATAATTAAGGTAATAATAAAAAAAATTATTAAAGATAATCATATTATTGGGGCTATTTGTGGAATTAAGAAATATTACTTTAGTAATAATTTTAATATGACATATTAATGTTATAATTAACTAATTTCTTTCATCAAAAGTAGTCGTTAATTACTATAATATGATTTAAGAGATCATTACTTACTTTCAGTCATTTGATGAATAATTTTGCAGATATTGTCCGACCAAAGCACGCAGAACATCAACCACATTATGACAGTCACTTTATTCTTAACATTATCCAACACTGCTTTGAACATTTGGAAAATGTTTTGATGCAGCGAAGTCAACAGATAAATGCCCTGGAAGTATCGACTTAGTACTGACATGGGTAACTAAATTACCCAATGTATAACATTTTTCGAATAGCAATCTGTAATTTTACGGTCTGGCGCGACATCGCCAAGAAGTCGAAATATTTCTCTCTAATAATAAAATTGATAAATAAAATTGATAAAATTGATTTCGGAAACTCACGTCACAGAGAAGCACTATTTTAAATTGCAACACTATACACTGTATGTCACACAACATCCGGATGGCAAAGCGCACGGACGTACGACAATATTGATTAAAAGCAAAATCGAACTCTATGAACAATGTGCATTTCATGAGACATTCAAGCAACTACAATAGCAATAGAAGACTATCAAGGACCACTCAGAGTAAGTGCTATATATATTCCTCCGATATTTAATATAGATAAAGCACGATTTGAACTATTTTTCAATAGCTATAGCTCTGAATGCGGAGGTAATTTAAATGTCAAACACGTGCAGTGGGGACCGAGGCTCATTACTGCAAGACGTCGCGAAGTACACAAAGGGTTACATCGTTGCAACTACTAACCGTCTCCACAGGAGAACCAACTAATTGGGCAACTGATATAAACAAAATACAAGATCTAATTGTCATATTTGTAACTAAAAGAATTCCACCAGTTTATTTGTCTACTGAAACTTCCCATGAACTGTCATCAGATCACTCGCCCGTCGCAATAACTGTTGGCAATAAAATTCTTTTGAGCCCTGCACCATTAGTACTAGTAAATAAACACATAATTCAGAATAAGTACCGTGACGGGATATCCACCTTTCAAAGTATTCGAATGCCTGCGATCACGATGTCATGGATGTCAAGATGTCAAGATGTCAAGATGTCATGGATGAAGCTGCTGTGATTATAACTGAAAGCATACAAAAAGCAACATGTCACGCCATACAACGAAGGGAGTTTAATAGAACTTGTGATAATTACCCTTTCTACATTCTGAAAAAAAATCAGAAGAAAAAATTCCATGAAAAACAGTACTGCTCAACAGCGTTTTTATACATCCCTCAAGTTTTTGTGTGGCACGATGGCTTTCTGAACAAAATCAAACGCTCCCTAAGGTATCCATACTTCAATATCTTTAGATCTTACCTCTCCCACCGAACATTTCAAATGAAGTATCAAAACGAATTATATAATTTATTTCCAATCCAATCCGAAGTGCCCCAAGGTAGTGCTCGGCCCAGTATTGTACCAGCTTTTTACGTCAGGTATCTTCTTCTTCTTCTTTGGTCCTATCTTCCATATACGGAAGTTAGGTGACCCATAACGGGTTTTCTTGGGACAAATTATTCAGGGTGGTTTCCTGTTGCCTGCCCTGATATGATGATGATAGGGGGTGAAAGGACGAACACAATACAGCCATGCCCGAGGCGGGACTCGAACCCGCGATCTTTCGGTACGAGATCGCTACGGCACTACTGCCTTAGCGATCTCGGCCACCGGATCGGCACGTCAGGTACAACGGAAATTTAAAAAAAATACAATAGCTACATTTGCATATGATACTGCCAAATCAGCCACGGATGATGACCCAATTTAAGCGTTAAGAAAACTACAAGAGCATCTAATGTTGATCGAAGAATGGGTAGACAAGTGGAAAATAAAAATTAAGGAAAACAAGTCAGCTCATATTACTTTCACTTTGAGAAGACAAAAGTGTCTTAACTTAAATATTAATATAAACCAATTTTGCAGGTCAAAAGTGGGACCACTCCAACCGCTCAATCCGCTCCAACCGCTCAAATCTCTCAAAACGCTCAAAACGCTCAAACAGTCCAAACAGTTCAGACAGTTAAAAATTAATTTTACGTCATATTGAAGATTGCAATTACCACTATCCGTTCGAAATGTTTGAAGAAAATATTTGGAGCCGTTTTAGAGAAATTGTTGTTTGAGTGTTTCGAAAAATGTTTTTGTTTTGATCTAGTATTTCCAGAAAACGGTAGAGTTTTCGAGAAATGACATTATTAATTTATGACATGTACTCATAAATATAATAACGTAAACGAATTGCCGCTATTGTAAATATTAACGACACTTATTATTATTTATTTTTATAATTTTTGAAAACAAGACAAAAAAATAAACGAATATGGCTTTTATGCCTTTTTATTGAGTACATTTACCACAATTTCTACCAAAAGTTGAAAGAAAAAATTGGAGCCAGTTTTGAATAAATCTTGTTTTTGTAATGTTTTTAAATAGCACATATTGTACGCAATATTGCGCGAAATCTACTAAAATTTTCAATAATATGTTCTTGACAATGAAAGAACTCACTATGCAGGACAAATTTAATTGAAGGAAAAATAGCTATCTTTTATGTTGCAGTTGTTGGAAGACGCTCGAAAAATTTTGAAATTTTCGAAAATTCAATGTTAAACCTGAAATTCGGACCTATGCCATTTTACTCTAGTCTTACACGATATTTAAAGACAAAAATTGATACCTTTTTTCAGAAAATTTTGAAACTGTCCGGAGGCTTCATGTAAAGTACTCCCTAATTGTAAAGAAGTTTTTTCAAAATCTCAAAAGATTTGACTCAAGCCAGAGCGACATGGGTTCAATTTGGAAAAAATATTGCGCATGGTTTAGGCGCTAGTAGTATTGAATTTGATTTTCAGAATTAACTGCAGTATGAGAAGGCTTTAATTTTGATTTTCTGGTCACCAATTGCATAAAAATGCAATTTTAATATAGTTCATTCTTTCAATTTGGTAGTATAAATTGCATATTTTCTACAGGCCGCTAATTTATACTGTTTGAAGAAACGCAAATACTAATATTATAAAATAATACAAGTAATAAAATAATACAAGAATGCATATTATTTACAAATTTGTCAAACAAAATTCTTTATAGACTTCTTGATACCCGAAACACTGCAATGGTGTTGATATCAGCCACAAATATTTAAATCGTTTTTACTTTCTTGAATACTACACTAATTTAGGTTATTAATAATTTAGATTGCAGAATGTTATGTAATCATGCAAAACGTCGATATAGAAGTTTGACCGACTGACATCACAATTTAATTCTGTCATTTAGTTTCTGAATTTAATTAATTCTTTTATTTTAGATATGGAGCATATTAGTGAAAGGTATCTTAGATCAATATGCGTATACGGAGCATGTTAGTCAAAGTATATCTTAGATAAAAACATAATTAACGACTCCTCCAACAGGTATGAAACTGCCACGAAACAATTGATTGGGCTGCAGTGATCAAGCCGAGATGAGTCGATGATTTCGTTAGATATCTAGAACTCGGAAAAACAAAAACGTCCAAATAAAAACACAGAATTCCTGTTTTAAGAGTTCCTAAAACGGACTGGGTGCTTTTTCCAAAACGTTCGTTTGGCCGTTCATCTGTTATTCTTTTGAGCGTATTCAATTAGGTATGAACATTTTTCGTCGCCGGTTGGTCTGAGCCCGTTCACGGGCTGTACCGCCAAGTATATAATACATTCATGATAATTACTACTATATGTAAAATTATAGGTCTTCCTGTTCTTTCTCTTCACAGACTAATCTTAGTGTTATAATAATCTTCATCCCTTTTCAAGCATTTACATGGCTTAAACGTTTGCACTGAATTATCAAGAATGTACTTAAATGCCTTTCAAATGTCTTCCATATTCCTATCCGTATTCAGAAATCGGTCGTACTCTCAGGTAAGAAGTCGCTTTCGCTCTCTCCCTGCCTTCAACTGACATATTTGTTTCTTTTGAAATACTTTTCCTTGAAATTTTAATGTGTAAATCCAGTGACTCAGTGGACTCTTTACCTTCGAAGACGTTGCAAGTTAAACATTACTCTTTCAATATAATAAAGTTAACGTCTAGAAGCACGTTATGCCGCATTGTTATTTCCACAGCAGTACCATCAAGTAAAATGTATAACTCGTTTGCCGAGGCAAATAGTTTCTATTGCACGGGAGGGAATCTTTCTTGTTAGCAAATATTGCCAAGAACGCTCTTGTTACTTTTATTCTTAATTCAATTAAGTATAATAAAGAGAGAAAGAAGAGACTTCGAACTTAAAAAAAAAAAACGTGAACAGATTTTGCTTCTCAGACGTATATCACACAGTATTATTTTTAATTGTTTGTTGAAGCTTAATAAATAAATATAAATAAAATAAATGAAGGAATGTTCTCTGAGGCGGTGAGGGATCTATATTTTCTGCACTTCAATTATAGTAGACCTGCATTTTTCATACCTAATCTCTTGGAAATGACAATCCCCACTTTGGTCATTTCCCAGTATCTCTACTAAGTTGATAAGTTGTTTCAGAGAAGGTCCTCTTTTGTATTTATATGCAAAACAATGCTGCGCACTTCATAGCTCTCTAGTGGGAGACGCTTCAATTTCGTATTTAGGGGCGCGGTGCATTCCCGTAGCAATAGATTTGCTCTGCATGCCACTCCATTCAATCTGCGCTGCCTTTCCAGAGTAGTTCATTTCATCATAATCTCAAAATTACTTCAAGAGAATGTTCGCGTCGCTATCGCTCTTCATTAACTTTGCAGCACGCCTTCCTTTAGAGATCTTCTCGTAAATATTATTATGAGTTCTTGGCATAAGTGCACTAAGAAACTAACACTTTCGAACTTCAGTTTACAGGAAAACGGTTTGAAACAGTGTGAAGTTTAATTTTACACAAGAGACTGTGTTTTGGTCCACATACAAGAAGTCATGTGAACCACCTTAATGAAATTTTTAACCAACATATTTTTTACTGAATTAAACTAGTGGAGGTATAACAATACATTTTTCTCCCATTATTTCTAAATAGGTAATTTACGAAAATTTAGAGAGTTCAACGAAAATGAGACGCTTCTGTTTAGGCGTCCCTTTTAATCGTGGAGAAAATAAAGGAAAACTTTGGAGTGGTGTTCAAAAAAATGTTTTTTAATAGTTGCAATTATTTCCCAAATTACTTGAAAACCGCTCGTTAAAAAAACAGTACATGGCCTTTTTTAAAGAACTGATATTTTTAACAGACTTTTTCTGAGGTAAAAATCTCTACCTTCAACTTTGTAGTTTTTGCTAACATTTGCAATTTTCAAAACTACAGAGTTTGCCGAAATGGGACTAGTACGATGTTTTCCCTCCTGTGATACATAGGAGAAGACAATTTAAAGAAAAAATCTGGTGCCATTTAAGGGAGAAAATTTTTAAAGTTAAAAATTTTCCATATTTCACGAAAATTACGAAAAAGTTGTTCATATTTTCAAAAAATTGTACATGGTCTCATTTTAAGATGTCTTTAAAGAATAGATTTCATTCAGGGAAACATCTCTATCTTCAATATTATTGTTGAAATATGACGCCCAAAAGAAATGTACGTGCAATTTTCGAAAATTCTGAGATTTTAACATGAGATTTGCATCTTTCTATTAGGCATCCTTTACGGTATCCGATGGCAGGTTTCAATAAAAAATGTTTAATGTTTGGAAAAATTTTGAAAATTTTTTTGAGGCTTTATGTAATGTACACTCAAATACAAAATGTCCGTTTAAAACTACAAAAACTTGGAGTTCATTCATATTGATCTGGAAATATTAATTTTGAAGAAAATCGGCTGACTGGTTTAGGCGATAGCGTTGACCACAAACGAACAGACAGACGTTTTACCCCACTCAAAATAATCAATCACCCAATTCCATGGACCCCACACAAACAATTTGTCAAATACTAAGTGGTGAATCTTGCTACTAGGCAAAATTGGAAAAATCACATAACAGTAAAAGCACAGCAACCCCCCAAAAAATTAATTCAACTGAAGCCACTCTTAAATCGAAATAGTAAGGTCTCATTAATCAACGTCATCACTATCTATAAATCAATAATGAGATGGATTAATGTCTCTAATACTATCATCCATAAAATACAGATCATCCAAAACCATTTCCTCAGACTTACCACTCATGCATCCTGGTTTATCTCAACTGCACAGAGAATTGAATTTACCCCTATAGTTTACCATATTGTGCTCCTATCTAAGAATTTCTTCAAAATAATCACAATAATCCAAGCCACCTATTACGATCTACCCACCACCAACCAGCTCCCAACTAGAATTAAAAATAGATACCCATTAGATTCATTTCTACGCATATTTTCAGAACTGAATTAATCCCATAGGTGCTCTGTGAGTTTCCTATTCATGCGTAGTTAGATAAAAATGTAAAAGTATCATTTAAGTGAAATATAAGTCAGTAAATACGTGTGGTGCAGTATAAATAATACTGCACTATGTATATGAGTTCCTTAATAAATATATATTTAAAAAATTAGAAAAATGTTTGCCGTGAATCGATTTTTCGATATAAAGGGCCCACAAATAATGGATAATAGCTTTACCAAGTAACTTACTGTATATAGAAACAGGATTAATCGATTTCTCGTTACCAGGGCCCGTCAATAAGAGTCTCGGCGGAAAATTCGGCGGGAATATGGTGAACAAACTGAAGATATTGTGAATATTATTTTGACCACTAATATAATTTAAATACCGATAAACAAAAAGATAATAATATCCATAATATGGTAAAAGAATAATATCCACTATGCCACGGAATAATATCCATTTTTTAAATCCTGGCTACCTAAGAAAGCGAAGCCTGATTGCATCGCGGCGGGTGTTTTGGTGCTGGGAAAGAGTAAACAATTTTGTTAAATTTCCATTCTTGAGTAATGCAAATAGATGTTCTCGCTCCAGTTGATTGATGAATTGATTAGTGTTTTCCGGCACGTCAACTGCTAAAGACATTAGTCCCATACGTGCAGTGCATTTTTTATCGCGAAAACGTGGCGGGGAAGGGCAAGATTTGGCGCCGACTTACGCTTCGGCTTGCGGGATTTACCCCAACCAGGTATCTCCCACAAGCGGACGAAACAAGTTCCCGGTAAGTGTAGTAGTCTAGTGCATATAAGTACGCGTGTCAATAAGGGGTAAGGATAAGGCAAAGAAGAGGAAGGAAATATTGTACGCTGTCCTTGCCCCGTTTGTTACGCTTCTCCGGCATTTGTCTGTTATTGATCGAACGAAACAATGGAAAAATACCGATCAGAGCAGTAGGCCACAAGAGTTCTCCTCCAGTAAGGGTAGGTAGTGTCAATAACCCTGCCACCGTCGGTGCTCAAACCCTAGGACTGCCCCATGAGAGGCGTTGCAATGACATCACACGATAACCTGAGCCACCTAAGGCGGTCGCAATGACATCACACGATAACCTGAGCCACCTAAGGCGGTCGCAGCAGTCGAGAAAAAACCCTCGGACACAAGTGAACGACACAGATTCTTCCTAGTTCAGGAAAGGGAAGGGAACGGGAAAGGGAAAGGGACAGGAAAGTTCGCGCGCGGCGCGCGGCTCGTTTGATAGGGTACTGCTCCGGCATTCGGCTGGTGATGGAGAACTCATGGAGAAACTACCGGCAGCAGGCCGCTACAATTCTCCCCCAGGCAGAGGCTGTCTTCGACCTAACTAGCTTGTGTCGAAAATCCTGCCACAGTTGGACCTCGTACCTAGAATCATCCGCTCAGAGGCACTGCAGTGACATCAGTCCATGCCCTGAGCCACCTCTCCCGGTCTCTCCTGTACGTCCAGACGGGCGGCGACCGCCGAGCGGTCACTGAGAGTCCCTTGACCCACGGCACCGTCACTGCGCGATGTTGCTAGCTCGTAGCTATTTTAATGTGTTCTGGAAATCCAGAAGTCTTGCGGCCCCACTCAACTACTCTTCCCAGCTTTACGTTCAAATTCACGAAGTACTCAAGTGATAAAATTAGCAATGGAGAATCCCGTTGAAACCATGCAGCATCGGAAAAAATTACGAAGGATATAGAGGTGAAAAGTGCCCTCAAACCATAACGGTAATCGCGATACTCATATTAAACAGAGTAAAAAATGCCGTAGATTCCAAAGTAAGCAGTCTCGCAGGACTATCTGTTGCAGAGATACAATGAGAAACGTGCTTTTCACGTTTTATTTTTCCTCGGCGTCTATTGCATCAGGCATACATCAGGCTGAAAACAAATTGCAGAGAAGGGGGAAAATAGTTCAATTTGAATATGTTTTTGTCGATCACTTTTGGCGCCAGATTCAAAGAGAAAAAAATAATAAAAACTATTGAAATTTATTTTTGACGTGATAAGGCAGTACGGTCTCAGTTTTTTCTTCTAGAATGTGTCTCATAACTAGACCTCAGAATTTTAGGCATAAAAAAGTGATGATTTAGGAACCTAACAAAATTATTAAATTAGGCACTATTCAATATAGAAAGTGTCGTTTCACGCAGATAAAATAAATTACAAACCGATTAAACTAGGCATTTAACAAACATTGGATATGAAATATTAGTTGTGACACTTATCACAAAAGGATTAAATTGCGCACTTTTTATTACTTAGGAAAAATCAAATATTTTTTGGAGATATTCGGGAAAGTATTCGCGTTTTGGTATAACAAATGTAAAAAATTCATAATTAAAATATGGTATTTCTTCAAAATTAATTGTTTTAGACAGTTTTATTCAAATAATTATTAGAAGAGGAATCAACCGCACTTTTAGGACATTTTAGGCACTACTAGATAATCTCAGAAGATTTATTTTCTTTAAACTCGTAAATATATCCTTTATTTTCCACTAAGGAAAATAAAGGAGATCTCCTTAAAGAAACCAAATAGGCATTTGTCCTAAAATTCAAAGTCTACTCATAGCATTCTATAACATATTTGTCTTCAGATTTTTAGACAATCTGAACGATAATGAAAAAAAATTAAAACCCATTTTATCAAGATTACAAGACCTTGTTTCACATTGGCTGACATACACACGTTAACGACAGAAACTTCAATTACAACACAGTTCCATCTGCAGTATTGTTGACCGTGAGATCCTAGATTTCCAAGTCCAGATGGGGGTGGAATTTCGACACTAGCTAGATAACTGTGTCAAATTAAGCCACTGTGCCTGGAGGAGCATTTTAGCCCCCCCCCCTCAGATTACAATTTGCACAATTTCTTGTGATTTTTATCAATACCACGCAAACGCCAGAGCACAAACGCAATGAACCGGTCACGCACCGCGCGTAATTGTTTTCCCCATCCTTTACTCTCGCCCCCTTTACACACATATGCATTATACTAAAACGTGATGTGTCCACAGTCCCAGCTGGGGTGGAGCTCCTCTGGGGAAAATATTTTACTAGGGAAATTCTGCATACCGACGTGTATTTCGGCACCGGATTTAACGTTCCAGAAGATACTCTTGTCACCTCCCTGTTGTATCTTGTGCTACGCTTACAGAATTAATTCTTCAGAAGTTGGTTCTCCCGAACTCACTAACACATACTCTACGGGATGCACAAGGATTAGAGGTTAAGATGGTGGTTTGCTCAGGTAACGGGTGGAGCAGAAATCCGTTGCGGCTTGTTGAAATGTGTGACCTAGTTGTGATTGCGAAGAAAACAATGCTAGTGTCAGCAATTTTGGGATAGACGTAAGTGTAGTCAACGAATTTTTCAAATTGATGCTCCGAATTGGATGATTCCCCTCTTCTAACTCAGTAAATGCCAAGACATTGTCTTCAGCCAACAATCGCTTAACAACTATAGAGATGAAAGAAAGAGTATGCCACCATCATCGAATAAGGAATCATTGTGGAAGACGTTGCCAACATCAATGACGACGTGATGAACGCTGATAACGGTTTTCTCCGGGTGGATATGATCGAGTTATACTAGCAGGATTTTATAACTCATGAAGAAGTGTGATAAGGTGTGAATGTTAAATCACGGTACTGCATTGAATAGTAAGAGAAACATTATTGCATTTTGATTCCCTCAATAAAGTTCTACGACAGAACGACCACCGAAACTTATTTTCGGAACCACACTCGTAATAAATTTCCATTGCCGCAGATTAATCAGTAGATACATCACAGTCGCCGAGGCTTAAGAAATGACCCTCGTAAAACCGTCCACCCACGGAGTGTACCGATTCCCCCAATTAGTGTAACGTTCTCGCACCGGCTCTTCGCATCCCTTCCCTTCCGCTCGCCGTCTTCCTAGCGTGACGACTTCATCGTGTCTCGAATGCCGACCCCATTCATCCTTCCACCTGGGCGCTCCAGTCCGCCGCTCCTCCTCCTCCTCGACCTGGTACGCCTCCGCCGTCCCCCCCGCCCGGCCCTTCGTCCGAGGGCAGGTCACCGCCGCCGACCCTACACGCTCTGAGTTTGCGCGGAGACATAGCGCCTCTCGTGGCGAGCGATGCGAAGTGAACGGTGCACGGTCGGACACCGCGAGAATCGTGCTGAACTGAGCACGCCGGAGACACGCACACAGCCTCTGCGCCAATCCACCTCCGATATCCTCCTAGCCGCCACCTCCGCCGCGCGACTCTTTATGTGGCCGCCGCTCGCACGGCTCTCCTCCTCCCCGCTGCCAGCCTCCCTAGCCAGCTGCCGCCCTCCGCCTGCCCCCGTGCCGCGCCCCTCCTTCACATTCCGCCGCCACCAACGGCGCCACCGGCCCTCCTACTCGCCTCCAAGTAGCCACTGCTTCCGCGCTTCCTTCCGCCGAACGTCACAAAGCCTACACGCGTTCACCACTTCTTCTCCCCCAGCCTCCGCCGTGGTCCATAACTGGCTCCACATCCACCGTCGCCCCTGCCCTCCCCGGGCCCGGACCTCAGGAACGCTCGGAGGCGCACGCGAAATCGACCCCCTCACCCTCGACCGAACCGTTACATCACTCCCAGCGCCAACACTCTTGACGTTCACGAGACGAACATCGTTGTGACACATGATCGATATTAACCCAGTCGAACTGTATTATACGCATAATACGTTGCCATCAAATGTACAATAAACAAGAGAAACAGCTTTAGCCGATCAGGACAAAAGTTGTAGCAATTTCCATTTTATGTAGCATTAGCGAAGCGGTCGCGAATGTTGTACAATGGAAATCAGCAAACTGCTATTGTAAAATCGTATCACAAAGGATTTCTACCAGGTTTTAAAGGTGTTTTATTCATGTAAATCTAATTAATGACATGATGAAGAAAATTTCAGTGTAGCCAAAAACAAAGAACTATTATATTTGTAGGTCGAGAAAAAAAAGCTCTGGACCGCTCCCGATTTCGATGTTTTCTAGCGATTATCTCT
>BOPP01000073.1:3133823-3144002 GCA_017312745.1 Gryllus bimaculatus | reverse complement strand
GAGGATGGAACCAACTATGCGAGCGCGTCGTGTGCGTGAATGTGGAGTGTGCTTGAGAGGGTCAGAGAGAGACAGGGGGAGCGATTGTGCGAGATATAGAGGACATATTGAGGGGGAAAGAAAAGCAGATTAAAAGAGGGTAAAAGAAGGAAAAGAGACAAAGGCAGAAAAATAGGGAAACATGAAATAAAAGAACAAAGGGAAAAAAACAAAGTGAGTATGTGTGTGCTTATGGGTTTGTGTGTGGGGGCCATTGGCAGAGAGAGAGGGGGTGTAAGAAAAGTAGAGCAGAGAAAATAGAAGGAAGAGAAAGCCACAATGAAAGAAGAGGAAAATGAAGATAAAGTTGATACGAGAAGAGAGAAACAAAAAAGAAGAAGAAAGCAAGAAAGATATGTAACAACTCCGTTGTCATTATCAACATCATCATCATTATCATTATAATTATCATAAGAAGGGCTTGAGGCAGTAACAAGAGAAGCCGCAGTAATCCTCCCTCTATTCGTAAATGATCAGATCTCAATTATAATGAAAATGGGGCGTATTCCGCGCCTTAGATACTCGCCAACCAAATGCACAGGGAACTCTGCTCATAACTTCACCAGGGCTCGGTCAATTTCCAACGTATTAATCTTTTTGACCGCTCTGGCCGTTTGCGAATATTGCGAGAAGCGTATTTGCCGAGTTAACCTAAGACAATTACGATTGTCAAGGTAGATTCACGCAACCTATTACTTTGAACGATCTACTACTTGTTCGCTTTTCCTAAGCTAGTGGGTTTTGTTCTCCTTAAAACTGTTTCTAATAGCTATGCGAATTCGCAGAGCAACAAAAGTTCTTGGGTAAGTTTGTAACACGTATTATTTGGGCCGTCGTATTGCGGCGAACACAGGAAATATAAAATGGCCCGCATCGAAAAAATCCTAGTACTGGAATTCGTACGCGCATGGCACTGATAATGCTCGGCAAAGAAAATAACAGTTTTCGCTACAAAAAAAGCCCTGGAAGCCTTTCCTCGCCTCAATCTACGTCTCCTCGTTCCGACACGGATACGTGGAGCTGTTTCGTTGAATTTGGAACCAGTGATTCGAATGAGGATGTAACGAGTCACGCCTTTTTTTTATTCAGTTGCACCCATAAGCATGTTCCAAATCTTTATATAGTATTCAACATGCAGTAACACTCCTAGTCATATGTCATTAAACTTGGAGTGTTTTTCAACGTAGTCATTGTAACGTAATGGCATTGCCTTTTAATCTTATACGCCCATTTGACTCTGTGGTACTAAGAGCACCCATCCAGGGACTCGCGATGCCTGGAGCTGCTTAATATCCGTGATTTCACGAAGCGTGGTTCAATAGCTCGGCTACCGGCGCCGGTTATTCAAATCGCGGTAAATTCGCAGCGATCACCATGAATCTGATTTTTTTTGTATTTAGTGGTCGCATCAACATATAGGTCATTAGCGACCACTACATCATTTTACGGTATGGTAACTGTGAAGATATGCTGATGATAGGAAGTGAAAGGATGAACACAAATGCAACCATACCTCAGGGACTAGATCACCCGATCCATCAGTCCAAGATCGCTAGGGCACAACTGCCTTAACGATCTCGGCCATCCGGACTGGAACTGATTTCTTTGGTAGGCTCAACATTGTATTTCCCAGGGGGCAGCTGATATAATCGGGATGTTATCATTCCAATGTTTCAATAGTTCCAAAGTTTGCAATTTTCAATGGAGAGTTCTCAGCTCTAAACTGACCCATCTTAAAAGTCGATGATATCCATACCTGTTCAGCTCGCACCAGGGGCCAATGTCCAATAAAGCTACTATTAGCGCGAAACCTCCGCCCTCGTGATCTTCTTGGCGTGTTCCAACATTCAGCATAGGTTTCAAAATCGGAGTTCGTATTACATTAAAATCTAAAACTAGTTTTGTTGCAACTACAGCACAAGCTTCTCTGTATTACTTGCAATTGTTAAGTAATACAATACTAGTTGAATTCGCAAAACTTTTGCGAACTAGCGAAAATATTTTTTTAACAAACCGTGCGCAAATCACTGTTTCTCATGCTTGTTTTCCGTCGGCGAAACAGCAAGTTTTTTTAGTCAGCAAAACATCGCGAAACATGTGTTTTTAACAATTCTCAATTGTCTTAATGACGTCATTGTTATAATTTACAAATAATAGTATTACGACACTGACTCGCATCCATTTACTGTTGTACTAGTAGGGTATTTCTAATTATTTGATATCTCATTTGTATTCTTTTACTTGACGCAGTGTGTTTTGCTTACGACGTGTTAAAAATAGTATAAGAAACACGGGCGCAAGGTGATACCTGCACTCGTCTCTTTGCCGTCTATGCTCGGACGACAAACTTGACTCGTGCGTGAATCACTTGTTTCGCGTCCTTGAAACGTAAGTAAATCCTTAGCTGGGATTTAACTTGACTAAAACCGCTAGTTGCTAATTTTATTCATCATTCAACTAAGTAAGAAACTCGTCGCGTTAAAACAGCAAGTATTTTTTCGCCCGTACTTTCAAGGAAAATTACGCGAAAAGTACTCAAATTTTCGAAAAATTGTACTTGACCGTATTCCAAATTCTATCTTTAAGAAAGAGATTTCATTAAAAGAAAAATATTAATCATGCATAATTTAAGAACAAGACGTCAAAAAATTTTGAACATTTGCAATTTTCAAAAAGATATGGTTTTCAACAAACCGTTCTCGGACCTACACCGTTCTCTTACACTTCCTTCACACTATCAAACAATAAAATTCAATCAGAAACAATATAGACTCTTTTTTATTTGGAAAATGTATAAGAGGCTTCATGTAAAGTACCTCAAAAATTAAAATATCAGTTTCAAATTTAAGAAGCCGCCACCAGCTAGAGCCTTCGCGGAATATCAATTTTGGAGAAAATCAACTAAACGATTTAGCCGCTAGGGTTGTGGACAGACGGACTGGCAAACGAAGGGACAGACAAACGAACGGACGGGCAATCGAACGGACAGACAATCGAACGGATAGGCAAACGTACTGAGAAAAGACGGGCAAACAGACAATCGGACAGACACGTTTTGCCGTCATTCGATTTTTCGGTATCAAGAACCTACCAATCATGGAATCTGGCTACACCACATGTTAGAGGATTTTTTTCTAAATTTACCACCTGGATTTATCCACTTTTTCTGAAAAAATTACCCTTTTTTCGCGGAGATCAATAAAACATTGAAAAATTATACTTCTCTGCTATACGTACTACACACAGTGTTTTGCTGTTTTGACGTTAAATGAATTAAATAAATGAATATGCAAGCAAGCAAATAAATAAACACATTAATTTAAAATAAATATATTATTTAATTGAAATAAATATATTAATTAATTAAATCAATTAAAAGATATATTAAATTATAAAATTAATAAATGAATTTCTCATCCATATTTTATTCAACTTTCGAAATCTCATATATTCATTTCTGTATGGGAACCATCCCTAAACATAAATATAAAGATTTTTGTTACCCAGCACTAAGAATAAATACATTTCAACTGACTGACATTACAAATAAATGCATAATATAAAATGCAGTGCTCAGCTTTTTGTACCTAGGGCGCGAGCAAGAATACTCCGCGCGCCGACGAGCTCTCTGGCGCGGAGCGCCGCCAGCGATGCGGGGAGAAACGGGCCGAGGCTATCCAGGGCCTTACCCTTATACTTAAGAGGCGGCGGGCTCCAGCCAGCTAGTCCAGTCGGGGGCTGGTGCACGGTAGCCTACGCCATACGAGTCCGGTCAGGGGCTCAGTCAAGGAGTGTACGAGAGTCAACACGGGAGTCGCCAACGCGGCAGTCGGAGGGACAGCGCGCGGAGTGGACCGCGACGAGACAACAAGCCGTGCCCGAGGGCGCACGGGAAGCCGCTGGGAGAGACGATTCCACGGAGGACTCGTTCCCCGGAAGGCCCAACGGACGCGCACAGAGGGCACATGCGCGGGACAAGTACTCTCCTCAGGGGGAGTGGGACATTGTTCACTCCGAAGCAGTCTAATGGTAAACTTCATGTGGAGTGAACAAAGTTTGTTAAGCTGATGTACCTCCTTCATTTATCGAACACTTCATAAAACAGATTGCAAAAACGGATGCTAACCCCACCCTCAAGATACAAACTTTCATAGAGATCCCAGGTTTCTTTACAGTTCAGGTTTGTTTTTACATTATCGTTGAATCACTCAAATCACGGCAAGACTATATAGAGGTTTATAGATATTGACAAACGTATTATCACTAAAATGGGGTAGTTGTGAGCTTCAATTGTTCGAATCTAAATTGTTTCGATACACTTCTGTGACAGAAAGGAACATGACTGAAGATTTTCTACTATCGACTACTGTAACTACCGACTAAAGTAATAATTTTCACAATACGTCATTTTATTTGTATTCTTTATGGAACATCCTATGCAAACACATCAAAAACCTAGGAATTGATAAATAAAAAAGAAATATTTTTGAAGAAGCAAAATTGCTCATTACTTTGTAATATTGTTAATGCAGTCGTAGTCGGGTTAACTCCCGTTCGTCAATCAACTTGTCTTTAGTTTAGTTCTATTGTTATTGACTATGATCGCTGACATTTGTCATTATTTGTGGTTTACAGTGAGATAACTATTTTTCCCTTTTTTGCGAATGAAGTATTATTATATAAATTTTTTCTGCAACTCTAAGAAGTAAAACAGTTTTACCTCCAATGGAGAAGAAATGTTTAATTTTTTTCAAACCAATTATTTATCAGTGATTAACTACTATATCTGTAGTTAAGTAAATAAGCTATAATGAAGCCAATGTATGTAATACATATTCATGGCCTACAATCACTTAACATGATTCTATTTTCTCAAAACTCTTTTTCATTTAATTATTTAGAAATCTATTTCACATATCTGTAGTTTTAACAGCATTATTTTATGTCCACCATTATTTTATTTTATATTAATGCTATACTCTTAGTTTACTTTATATATCTAACTTCTCTCAAACAATATCCCAATGTTTCCTTTCTTTCTCTGATTAATGTATTAATCATAAATGTGTTGACGTCTTCATAATCATCATGGGGCATTTTACGCAATGTGACAATTTTGAACTCAACGCGACATTTCTGTTATCTCCTGACGCCCCTACCTTCAGTTAACAGCCTTTTTACACCCCAACCTCCAGATTTTACTTTGTAACTCTACTATCCCTCGTGAGCCCATAGCGGTCGAGAACAAGCCGGTAGCGCATCAACCATAGCACGGAGGTTGGCAGGCAGTTGCAACGTGTAAGCCCATTACGAAGCTTTCTCCCCTTGGCACGCTAGCAGTCACAATCATCCCTCAACATTCATGCACCATTCGTCTAGAAAAGGAATTCGATGTTAACGATGATACACGGCGTTTGCGATAAGATCCACCATGTCATAACTCAGCACATCCATTCATAAGGTGATATTCCAAGTTTCAGAGCCCGTAGCTTGCGGATGACGCTATAACGCCGCTTCCCATGGGACCCGCCGCGTTGACGTAAACATTTACTTTATAATATTCGCAATTAAAGGAACTGCAGGGTGGACATCCTATTAGCAACGCCAGAGTTCGTTAATCCTGGGACAATAATTATTTTAACATCCATTTTAGGTACGTCGGAGTTTTCTAAGAATCATACATAAGCAGGTTAACAAATATGTCGCTATTCCGGTACTAAATAAAATATTAAGTTCCAAAAAACGAGCGTTTACGGTAAATCTCTAACACATGCAATATAAATCGCAAAATGTCTACTATATTTTCATTCGCATGAACGTGATATTCAACAAATAAATATAGTAAATTCAGAGAGCACTAATGAAGGAATAATTCTTTCAGTTGGCAACGCAGGTACAGAGCCAGGC
Organism: Gryllus bimaculatus; assembly: GCA_017312745.1. Lineage (NCBI taxonomy): Eukaryota > Metazoa > Arthropoda > Insecta > Orthoptera > Gryllidae > Gryllus > Gryllus bimaculatus. The sequence continues at coordinate 3,138,056 of BOPP01000073.1, read as the reverse complement.
GCGATAAATATTTTTTTAAAAAGACAATACAGACAACAATGTGAGAATTAGCTGTTGAATAAAAGAGACAGTTCTGATGCAGTGAGAGGCAATATAAGAGGATTACACAACTACCTCAAAACTAGGAGTACGCTTTTCGAGATAAATGGATTACAAATGGGTTCGCAGAAGCGAACGGTGTCAGTTTTGATTGCGAACTTCATAGTGAAATGTGTTCGCGTTCACAAAAATATGTAATGCATTCAAAGCAAATGTTGTCTCTTTTATTAAGATAAATATGAGGAGATTATAAATTCAAGGAGAAATGCTTTATTTCAGTTCAAATACACTTGGACTTTCCCCATAGAAGCAGTACAAATGACACTCATTATCAAGAATATATACGTAGCGAGTCGACAGTTGTTTCTAAATTTAAAGCACGGCGCTCCCTAAAGCAAATCGCATAAATAAATACCGTGAAAATTACACTTATGTCATTTGAACAATTTAGAGGCTTGGAGTTGTAAAAATATTGCTGAGCAATACCAGACGAAATGGGGTTCCAAAGGTACCATGCACAATGCTTGAGAACAAAAACTAAAATACTCTTGTGAAACAAAATAATAAATTAAATATTAAAAAAAGTCTTCATGTACAATGCGTTTATTAAGATATACTGTCATTATATGAGTGAAATTAGATGACAAATGGTCTAATTATGAGAAAGTGTCCCGCGCGACCTTCTTTGGTTTTGATGAAATATTGTATGCCTAACTCCACGATTCTAAAAGAATCTATTGTGAAGTTGTGGTTTAGTAAGTAAAATGTATTTTGAATTAAAACTGTTTGTTTGACACCATGCAACGTCATTGTACAGTACGACTAAGATTTTTGCAACTTCCAGAAATATTTCCTACTCAGTTATTGCAGAATAATGCAAGTACATGTACAGTATTCCTCTTTATTCAACGAAACTAATATTTTCTTCATAAACTAATATTTGTCACAATTTGTTGAAACAATGCATGCAGTCCCATGGACCTGTTCATTAATTTCATTGACTAGACATTTTTTGAATTTCAGTAATCGTAAACATCAATTTCGTAAAATAGTTTGAAGGCTGTATCTCCAAACTATATATCAAGAAAACAAAGTGTTAAAAACACATCGAAATTAAATGTGTTCTGTGAACGTCCATTTGAGAATACCAATAAACAGAAAAAACAAAAATGTGTATTTTCAACCCACAGTTACAGGAAAGTATGTTCACGAAATGATTTAAAACTTGTCTAATTAGAAATGAAACATTTTGAAATTCTTAGAAAACTGGATTTTAAGAGCAACTTTGATATATAATGCTCCAATTTTGAAACACGATTGGAAGACACACGAAAACGGGTAATGATATTATAATTAAGGGGAATAAACGTAAACCAATGCAAAAAATCCACTTCAAATGCAAACTGCTCAAAATGATGGAATTTTATTCGATAAATATAACCGGCCGCTATTGATATGAATTGAACAGTAATAAAGTGATAACTTTTATAACAATTTTTTAAAAAGAGCCTTTTTTAGGGAACTTCTTGACTTAATATGAAAACCAAATTTGAACATGTTAAGAACACACTTTTAAACGATAGAGAGCTAACTACCTAGCAGTCTCTCGTGACAAAACTCTTAATACGTATTCCCTCGGCATGGTGACGCAGTACATGAATGATTTGCATACATATTGCCAATACGCGTCTCAGTGATTTCTTCTTACTCACGCACAATATTAAATGAATATTCGCTAATCTTTGAATACCAATTAACCTCCAAGTTAGAGAAATTCCACGTAAATCACAAACTTGAAAAGTATCATTAGTGGATGTTATGTCTTACGAAAGATTTAGGAATCTTCCTAACATAAATCAAAAACGTCCATAATCGAATATCGTTTTAAAACATTGAGTAAGTGCATTCAAAAATAGTCTTGTCACGCGTTGTATAAAAACGTCCATATTCGGAGAATTGCGTCATATTTGTTAGATATTCGAATGAATATTTTCTTTCGGACACGTTTTCTATAGAGAAATTCATATACTCACTCGCTGGAAAAAAACTATAAATAGCAAACGACTATTTATTTGAGTAACGATGCGCATTTTATTTTCCTGTTCAATTGCTCTAAATCCTTAATCCATGATCTGTGAAGGAAATTAAAAATCTGTATACGAGAAGAGATAATAAACCGAGTTTATAAAGCACTATTTTTCGAAGAGATAGGACTATTCTAAAAACAGCAATGTAGTAATGTTAAATGAATGAAAGTGGCTCCAATAAATTATATGAAATCTAGCTGCTCTGAATGCGACAACACTAATAAAGATATTAAAGAAATTGCCAAGAAATATTCTTTCTTCTCTAATAAAATAGTATATTTTGGGCACTACCACATTCAATACATAGAAGATTACGATCTAGCAATAGAGAAAACTGTAATTACAACATGCGTTGCAGGAACGTTCATGAGTCACCATGAACAGCTCACTAGAAAAAAATTAATACATACGTTATGTCACATGATATTCAAGAACTGAAATTGATTTCTAAAAATGTTAATGCCAAGTGAAATCTTAACTGCTGCGTAACTGTTTCATTACAATTAGGAAATACACTGAACATAAAAACTGAACATGATATTAATGGTGCCCAACATGATGTTAATATATTAGTTATCATATGTGAGGTATAATTATAATATACTCCAATTGCTTTTTTTAGGATACTCACAGAATAATTTAGAGAAATATTCCGAAAAAGTGCCAATCGATGTATCTAGTCGGGTGAAAGCGAATGAACTCTGTAAGGGCGCTTCCCTCAAAACGCGTTTTAGGTGACAGCCCCAAAAATATTTTTTAGATAAGTCTCTGCTGCTCTCAATAGATCTAAAAACGTGTTCCCCATCAGTAGACGAAGACGCGTCAAATAAAATCTCATTTGCCGCAAAGGGTAGACTGAAAGATGTCTAACCGTGCCGGACGGACATAGAGGAAACAAATTAACATCACGTTGCGTGATGTCGTGGGTTGGACAAATTAAAGACACGATGGCTTTGCTATATACACAGTTTATTTACACAAAATATCTGTATATGCATATGCATCAGTGCCGTACTATTGACTACAGGAGCATTTGCTCCCCGTTGGGATCCGCTAACTACCGAATGCTTCGTCAACATGGGCCAGGCGCTCATACCCGCAAGCTTACGGCCTCCCACGCACACTGGCGTGCTCGTGACGGTCGCGCGCCAAAAGTTGAAACACAATGCTGCCCTTTTCATGGCCCACCCGCCTTCATAGCCTCGCTGTGACCGCGTCACAACCTCCAGGGTGCGACTCGCTGGTCTTGCGACACATCTGATGCAAAGATGGTACGTACCCTCTGAAACTGCACCCCTCGGGCTCGGCCTCGGCGCTTCATGCCCATTGTCGTGCATTCCACATGTGTCCACGTGTCTCCGCCACCAGCTGTGCAACACGCTGCTGCGAGCTACGTTGCGGACGTTACAGTTGCAAAGCATCCCAGGTTTGCTCAATGATGCTCATGTCAGTGGATTCCGGTGGCCAGTGGAAGTGTTTAAATTCAAAAGAGTGTTCCTGGAGCCTCTCTCTAGCAATTCTGGATATGTGGACTTTCGCATTGTCCTGGTAAAATTTTCCGTCGGGATGCACAATGGGCATGAAAGGCTGCAATTAATCAGACAGGATGCTTTTGTACGTATCAGCTGTCAGTCATATATAGATTATCAGCGGCACCATATCATTCCAACTGCAAACCCCCCATACCATCGCAGTCTCCAACAAGTCCCCTGTTAACAGGAAGGATCCATGGATTTATAGGGTTGACGCCGTACTCGTACATGTCCATCTGCGCGAAACAATGTGAAACGATACTCATCAGACCAGCCAACGTGTTCACAGTCAACGGTCCTATATCGGTGTTGACGGGCCAAGGCGAGTTGGGGTCAGGGTATTTCCTGTAGTTTTACGATAAATAGATGAAAGATTAAATTACAAAGAGGTACTTACACGTAGCTTCAAATCAGTCTCTGTGATACACTACGATGGCCTGCATACTATTTTAATAGGATTCAGACGATATTTGAAGAGAAAATTCAGTGTATATATTGAAACGAAGGACGTTTCTGCATGATAACAATCAAAATTGATTACTAATTCTAAGTAAAACAAGCACTAAATTGATCAG
>BOPP01000073.1:3118042-3131874 GCA_017312745.1 Gryllus bimaculatus | reverse complement strand
ATTATTATTATTATTATTATTATTATTATTATTATTATTACTTTTATTATTATTACTTTTATTATTATACTAAGAAAATGCTCTCCCAAGTAAAGTATTAGAAAAGTTTATTTTCACCATATTTTTTTCAGAGACGTGTACGTCCACTAGTCATAAAATTTAGGTTCTCTGTTTTTTTTTAAAATTGACATTGAATACATAATATAATATTAGTCCATTGAACTTCAATATTGAGATGTTTTCAGTTGCGTCAAATGTGAAACCGTCTTTAAAATCTCGCCGTGTGGCCACCTAAAAATGGTTTATTGAAAGCAATAAGTAATAAATAATTCAAAATGAAGTCTTGCAAAAGAGACTTATAACAATGATTCGAAATATTTGCATAACTTACTCGGACTTTAAAAGCAAGAGTGGATTTGCACAGAGATAAAAACAATTTACATATAAATCTATTCAAACATTCACGATAAACCAAATGAATATTTCATTAGAGTTAGTGAACACTCAACAATGGGTTTCAAGTATTATTCAATAGTTTTATTCTCTATTTCAGTATTTTGAAATAACACAGTAGATGGAAGAAAATGATTAAAACCACCTGAAAACTACTTCACATATCAATATATTTGTCGGTGAAGCTACTTTAAAACGCTTGTTCAGATTAAAACAATGCTAATAATTACGATGGTAGATTCCTCTCTTTTGACAATATTCATTAAATCAATACGTAACATTAAAAGTTTGTCGTGAGAAAATATTCAACAAATCCAGATTTAATTACCTCGAAACAACAAAATGCTTTGGTTGAATTCTACTGAAGTAATACAATTACGTAGTAGCCCCATGAGTATTTTACAACATTCGTGTCTCACAAAACATGGACGAGATTTAACGTGTTTTTCTAAATTGATTGACACATTCGAATGTATAGAGCCCAACTTAATGCGGATGAATGTCGGTTTTCGTACTCTGTTGGCATTCGAAGTATACCTGGATGTGAATATAAATACCATTTTGTTAATTACATGACGTTTTTGTTTAACTCAGTGGAGAATGATTTCATTAGCGCATGTACGCTAGTTGGCATTTTAAAAAACTTTGAACTATATTCCTTTATTCTGAGTTTTAATGAGTGTATTTGTAAGTGCAACGGGGATTTCTAAATCACGAAGGAAGGCCAAACGGAAATTAAACTTGGTAAATACTTCTCAATTTAACTTTTTGCACTCAAAAACCAAAACACCTTTTACTGCAGAGTGCATTTACGATGGACCTTGAAACATTGTAAAACAACATTAAATATATTTAGCAAATTAATTAACGATTCGATCGAAACATTCATTTTCATTATCGCACAAAATATTTATTTATAAGCATATGTTCGTAATTAAAGGCATAGTAACTAATTGCTCTTATTCCCTTTACGCAGATTCCATCGTAAATGAAGATCGGGTGGGCTCTTTTAGCCCGCTTCACAGTCCAACACTTCACAACAAATGATCCTTTCACATCAAGCCAGGGAATGCGTGGACACACCTCCGCCTTTTGGAAGTCCGCGCCGCGCCACACTGGGGTGCCCGTGGCACAGACCTGCCCTGACCTCACACGAACCAGAGTGCCCCCGCCGCCCCTACCGCCCCTGCAGCCACGCCCACCGCGCCCCCACGCATCGCCCACAAGGCCCCGGCCAGCCGTCCGGCTGAGTTCAGCCCAGAACCTGCATAGCCGGTGTCTCTGCACTGATAGGGACCGGGAGGTCCTAGGGTCCCTACGCCGTTCGAGTCCCGACGCTGACAAATTTTCAATGCTAGCTAGAGATCTACGTCGAATTCAGTCTTCATTGTTAATACCTGTCAGGAAGATAATTCTGTCTGTCAGGAGGAGAATTCTATCGACCGGCTGCTCTGATCGGTAGTTTTCCGTGGTTTCTTCAATCAATACCAAATGAATGCCGGAACAGTACCTAACAAATGGGCTACGGGTTGCGCGCGATCATTCCTTCCTCTTCCGTATCCGCTCCCTTTGGATTTAAAATGCCTTGTCGTATCTTCTCCCTTTGCTTACAAGCACTTACACTTCCATGCAATACACTACCACATAAGTTAGGAGATCACTGAGTAGCTGAGAACTTGTTCCCGCTGCGGCGGTGCCTCTGAGGAAGAGATACGTCGAGAGGAAATTGCCCGGCAAGCCGACGGACTGGGCGACGCAAAATATTATTCAGCGGAAGAAGGACACCACTACCTCCAGGTATAAAAACATTCACTACTCTAATGGGACTAACGAGCATAGCACTTGTTCCCGGAAACGTCAATCAATAAATCAATTAATCGGCCAACCGACGTACGACGCGGCGCGGAGCGATAATTTTTGACAGTTTCTGCAAAATCACATTGGATGGCAATCGGCCAGTTGGCGAATGGTCCCATGAAACGAATGTATTAAAGTAGCTAGAATTCAAGAAAAGTGCACTTCGAAACTTGTATTTTAAATATATTACTTGCACGGATTATTTTAAAAGTCGGTATATATTGCAAATTTATTTGAAAGCGTCTTGAATGTGAATGGGGCGGACTGTTACATATTTGTGATTGTGATTTGCCCGTTTAACTCGCGTAGTCGTATTTGTAATTTCACTACGAAAGAACTAACATTATTATACTTTCATGCCTTTCGACCTGACCATCAATTCTTAAAATATGATGTTTAGGGACGATACCGGAACCAACTAAATCACTCGAAAGTTATCGCTTATCTTTAACTGCACTCCTTGAACTGATAATTCCAAGGCTTATCAGCTGGTGCTCAGCTCATTTGGATGTCCGAAGAATACATTTTGAAGAGCGATGCGGTGTCTGGCAATGTTCAATTCGTTTAGACTTTGCCAAATAATCATTCACTGACCTGAACCGAGCATAACTGCATATATCGTAAGTAATAATAGGGACACTTGCGTAGGTACCCATATATAGCTAAATTTTAACAATTCGTATCTCAAATATTGCAACGTTTCAGAAGAGAAAAACGTTGCAATATTTCCAATACAAGCAATTAAAATGTGATTAATTTCCTGCATTTTAAATAAATATCCAGTTAATTCCTGTGATGCATTATGTTAAAGGTACATCTTATCATTTAGCTGGCCTAATTATAAGACGACCGAATTTTGAGATTACCTTTTAAAATTTTCCCATTGATATTTAAAAATGTCACCTCGATTATAGTACAAATAATACAAGAAAGGGGGTTAAATCACATACATACGTTTCGTGTCCCCTTTTGCAGAGTTTGCAATAACTTTAAAATTTTCAAAAAGTATATTAAAACCAAAAGAAAAGAGAACAACACAACATCCTCTCAGATCTTCACATACATCAATGAAAATATATTTACCACATTTAAAGAAAACACAAAAAGGATAAGATTCAAATAAATCAACGTTGTCAAACAAGAAAACCCGTAATATCTTATTGTAATAATATCGTAATCGTGTGGGTTCGTAGGCTTCCGCGGCCGGAGTCAATGCATTCTTGGCTATCCGGAATGAGCCGCGTCTCGGTCAATTGTACTGCCGTTTCGGCCATCTTGCTGTGGCCTTCTTCAGAGGTATACTGCTCAATACTTCTCAGCATTGAATGCATCGTAATCGTGTACTGCTTGACGGAGGATACGGAAGTCTGGAAGTAGTTCTCGTGACGTTCACGCCTGTCAATTACACAGATGTTTGTGAAAAATTGCAACATCCAGAAGGAATGGTCGGAAACACTTAAAAATAAGTAGATGAGTCGAACTGTGAATCCATACAAAGTGATTAAAATTGCAAAATTGCCACGATGTCTACAGGCTCTGATGACAGCCTGTGGCGGCTCCGATTTCTAACGGCAGGGGTCTTATTATATCGTTGTTTTTCCTCAGATGTATCATAGGCTCCGATGCAAGAAGAACATCTCAGTGAATACCAGAATTTAAAAAGTTAGAGTATCGGTTATAGGATGAGGGATTTGCAATTGTTCAAACGCCTTTGTCGCAGCCACAAAAAGAAATAGAAAACATGAACATCAATTACATTTCGTTTCATACATTTTGATTACATCAAAATATTACCTAACTACATGACAACATCATCACAGAGTGTGAATTTTAATATTTTTTTTGTGGAATGGAAACAGGATGCATATATATATAAGGGTGATTGAGTTCTCGTTGCTAATACGCCGGGACCGTAATGTAATGTACAGACTGAATTTGCCAAAATTGGATACACTTCGTCATTTAGTTTTGTAAATAATTAACGTTAAACTTTGGACTGCTCTTGCGCTCGTTTAACGCGGGATTTGGCAAGTGAGCGAACGACTTAAGCTCGTCTCACCACTTCTCTGGAAAAGTCAGTTATTGCTACCATCAGATAAACCCCGGCAAGACAAACAGCGCATAAAATGTCGCATCAAAGGCCGTCACCTAGCAAACAATTTATGCAGAGAGATTACGGACTTTCTATTTCCAGCTGTGCAGAACTTGCGCAGTACAGACTTACAACATCGTTCTGAGTTCTCGAGGCTTTTCCTACACAAATGAAAAGAAAACCAAGCATTTCAGCAATAGTTTGCGCGAGGTCAAAGCATCACAGTTCCTCGTCTGGCGAACAATTGATGCGGAGAGGTTACATTCCCATTTCCAGGGGTGCAGCATTTGCACAGAAAACACTAATAACGTCGTTTTCAATTCGAGGCATTTCCTGCGGAAGTGCAAAGAAAACCAGGATTTTCGTTCTTTGGTCACATGAAGCATATTTTACAAAAAAATTGCAGACTTCATTTGCACAATTTGCATATGAGGGCTGAAGAAATCCGCATGTTCCACATAGTGTAGCTCAACAAGGGTGATTCTTTGCAAATGTGTCGGTTGGAATTGAGGATGAATTTATCCTTGGTACTCACTTCTTATCCGAGAGTTTAAGATGCGTTCAGTATCTGAATTTTATAACTCAGATACTCCCAACGCTTTCGGAGCTGGGGGCTAATAAAATACCGTTTATGCTAGCAACGTCATGGATCGTGATGGCCTTCTTCGGCGCATTGAAAGCGTGGCGACGGAAATGCACAGACCGGTAAAGTTGTGCCCGTCAATTATGTGCGGCGCTGTTGCTTACCTTGCGTTCACGCTATATTCAACACTTGTAGAGCTTCTGTTTCTGAGGTGAAAATGCGAAGTTTTAGCTGAATATGCAAAAATGATAAACTATCGTAAAAACACTAAAATAATAGTTTTTCACTTTCCTTTCATATTTATTAGATTAGTAGGCAATAATATCAGTAGGAAACAATCATTAATGTAATATTTGGGCTACCTTCCTTGCAAAAAATGACAAATGATAAATAACTTCAAAATTTTGAATAGAGTTTACACTATTTCCTTTTGCACCCATGAATAACTTGGTGTTCTCTATCACCAGGTCCTGCATTAGCGACGAGCATTGAATCACACTGTATACATAAATATACTCACATTAAATGTGAATTGATATTTGCTTAATTTATTTATTTCAAGAAACTTTATGTGCTGTATGACGAAATAGATCATCTACGCAAGTTTTCTTGTTCGAATAAAAATATTTATTATACGTTACCTTTACAAGAAAGTTTTTTCACGTAGTCTGTGCTCCTTGAGCAGTATTTATAGGTAGCTACCAAAAACAGTTTAAACGTACTATAGTTTATAGAGAAAATATACTTGAATTTTACTCATATTATATTTCTCTTCGCGAATACACGCATGAGTAAGAGTTTTTAATTTCTCATTATTTCTAACGTTAGACTGTTTCATTGATTTTTTCATTTTGATTTGAAATTCGGCTTATGGTATGTACATATTCCTATAAGATATTACAGTAGCGAAGTCAAATACAGTTTCTGAGTTCTCCTCGGCGGTACCAATTCATTCTGCCAGAACTTGAGTTCCCAGGGCTGCAATAATTAGTTGATGACTCTCGTATAGAGTAACGAGCGTACGTCTGAGACCAGTGTACAGAAGTGTGGACTGACTAGACCTTCAGTGCCCATAGTATTTCTCCTTTAGTTTCCACAGTCTCTGGAACTGCGACCGTGAATACCTGAAACGCTACCAAGTTGAAACTTTCACAGACTAGGAGACCTGCCAAAGTCAAATCACAGTTGCCTCAATACTACTTGTGTCTCTCTCTGCAGCAAACACCATCTCGTGGCCCTGAATTCAGTGTTTACTTTGCAGGTTCGCAGGGTGGTTCTGAAGAGTTTTAGCGTACGAGTCCTGCAACACGACGGATTATGCACATCTGTTTTTGCTTTTGAATAGTGTAAAGCGTCAAAAAATGTCTGGTGAAACAGTGAAAAAACTTTAAAAAAGAAACAGAGAATCTGTCATAAAATCTAACGAAAAGAAATATTGTACCCTCTAGTGTAACGATTTTAGGTACAAGATTATGTGAAGATACAAAACGTATTTAAATGCTTTTAAATGTAACGTTTACAGTGATATTTATCATTCAGAATATAATTTAACAATGGAAACTTATTATATGTTAATATAATTAATTCTAGCTATATGCACCCTGAATTAATGATATTACCAGTAGTATAAATTACCAATTTTTTCTTTCAGACTTCAGTGTATTTAAAAAAAAAGGCAAAATGTACCAAATATCTCTTCATATGGAAATAATTAAAATGTAAACCAATCAATTTTTTAATCTCGTTTCTGCCAGTTTTTTTACTTGTTGCATCTGTCAGCAAAAGAAATCGTTTATTGCGTTGCCCCTCCTTCATAAAAAACTACAAGACCATCTAATTTGACACGTGAATGGCTCCGAATCAAACTTTTCTATCGGCTTTTCTATCTCTGAACGACCGGGAAGCATTTTGATTGAGTTAGTATGCCCTTTTATGTTACTAAAACGAGTTATCCTACTGAGAGCCATAAAATCGTCTTCCTTCAGTAATATTCGTCATTCCCTCCCACAGAAACGACAACCGGCTAGTTTACGTGAAAGAGGATGACGAAAAGGCAAGCGGCGTACCTTTGCAGCAGGTAACAGCCGGTATCTCGTTAGAGAGAGAACCCTCGTGTCTTGGGGAATAGAAGGAGCTTCTCCAGGAATCTGTTTTTTATACCAGGCCCAGGTAGAGCCCCTCTCGCCTTAAGTGTCGCTTAGTATAGCGTACACGCTTGCCTCGATAACTACTGGGAAGGTCTTTTGAAGGCGGTAGTGGGACGCTTCTTATTCTAACTAAAGGGTGTCCGCCGTTACACGCTGAAACGTAATTCTTTACCCTCCGTCAGATCCCCGGAATCTTGTAGTTCGCGAAGACTCGACAAAAACGCACCGGGGCATCTGAGGGTCTCCCAAAACTCGCAGAAGGTTACTCGAGAAACGGCGTCGCCTAATTAACGAAGATATCGCGACGGCAAGCGGGGTTAGGGGAGCGAGGAAAACATCGGACACTTTATAAATGGGGGTCCGCCTGCAGCAGGATTTGTGAAATACCCGGGAACTCTTTCAAGAGCACGGAAGGGTAGGAAACGTGGGGGAGAAAAAATACATGATGCACTGAAAAATGCAAACGAAATATTTTTTGTGGACGAAAACCTCTGTAAATAAGAACAAGAGAAAAGAAATAATAAACTGAAAGAGCAATGAAATGGGAGAGAAATAAAGTAAAGTATTCAGATGAAATGGTTGATGAAGTATCAAGGGATGATATTAGAGAAAGTTTAAATAACAAATCTGCCTGATGATATACAGAAAAAATTCTGTATTAAGTGTGCAGTAAATTTAGTCTCAGCATCGCGGATAGTCTGAAAGAACGATACATTGAGAATTAAAGCATGAAAGTGGAGAATTTTTTTAAAAATTATGTTAAAAATGATACGAAAACAAAATTAGAGATTCTAAAAAATAATTACAAACATGAGATATACTGCAAAACTTTATTATCAATATACTTAAATCCAATTTATAATTGAAAACTAACATCCAACGCGAGAAAACAATTGGAAACATCTTTGTAGACAATACAAAACCAAAAATAATACAAATAAAATACAGTAATATATTAATTGTATTATGTAAAAAATATTTTCTACAACAGTGACAAATTAACGCAATTTGTTTTCAATGAATGCACTGTTTTAAATTTTGGTACGTATGCATTTTTGTATTGACATGCGAGAATAGCCACTAATTATTTTCCCTTGGTCCGTGGAACAAATGCTTAGATGCCCCCCTTCTTTTCTTCTGATAATGAATGTAGCTCCACTAGGCGCATGTTCTCTAGAGGTCTCTTTTTGCTTGTTGCAGGAGTGGGACCATGGGGAGTTGGTTGTCAGATTTGTCAGAAATACTACAAAATCAAATAGAGGGAGGTGGAGAAATTGCAGAGCTTAATACAACAATATTACTTTCCTATATATTAGATACTTTTTACCCTTTTATGACGACAAATAAATCTAATCAAATTAGAACAATAACACACTAGTTTCTGCAGCTGATAAAACAGTCAGTATTGACATAATTGGGTAAGCTACGAAAATTGGTAGCGCTTCCATAAATGAGAATGGACTTCACGAAACAACCGAGTACTTTGCAATCGCATCCAATCAGACCTCATTCGTTCAAAGCTTAAGATAATCTGTTATAAAGTAATGGAAAATGCATGTATAATTAAACAATGAGTGTAAGTGTTGGAATAGTTTAAAGGTAATGTAAAGTAAAATTTAAAACAAATTTCGATTTCCTCAATAGTCTCGTACCATTACTGATATCGTTTCAAAGAGCATAGGAAAATTAATGTTGGTCATTTGCTCAAATCTGAGGTTTTTCAGTTGATCCTGCCTAGGATACTAATTTGTTGTAAATAGTTTTCTTCATTAGTTGCATAATACGAAAAGCAACTGAAACTATCCACAGCCTTTCTCTTCGTCATTCATTTCAAAGAGCACTATAGTTTCAATGAATTACCCGTCATTGTGAAATGACTCCTTTATTAAGAAAAGAAATAAACTAGGTACACCGAAGCGCTTACAGCGGCTGTAGTGGCTCAGGGCATCCACTGATGCCACCCCAGTACCTATGAGCAGAAGGTTATACGGTTCGAGTCTCGACGGTTGCATTTACACAGCCAGGTCGCATTCAGCCATTTCCCGGAGGAGAATTTTGAAGACAGGGTACTTGATAGTTCTCCATGGTTTCTTCTAGCAATATTAGGCGAATTATATACCAGTACTTTGACGGGGCCACGAACCGCGAGCAATATTTCCTTCCTCTTCCTTGTCCTATCGTCACCCCCCCCCCCAGACACACACACACACACACGTACATGCAGTACACTATCACACATGCTGGGAGACCAGTCGGGAGCGTACAGGCTGAGCCCTACAGCGTACGCCCTGGCTAGGGCGGTGTCACTCTAATGAGAGATATCTGGATGGGAAAACCCAGCAAGCAGACGTGTAGGTCATCGTTTGAGCTCACTATCCTCCAGGGGAAACACGATCTTAGCACGTTGTCGTTGACGCTTCTGAAAACATGAAAAGGCAATCAATCATCCAAAGCCTTCACATATTAAAGAAAGCGTAGTTACTTGCATTAAGCAGAGATAACCACAAATGCTATTTTGTCATATGTTATTGTCAGGACAACGAAACGTGTTTTAATCATCAGAAATATAACATTTTTCTAAATCAGTTTTTAACACAGATTACGATTTTGCTTTCATATTTGCGCCATCACGAACCATTTGTCTACTATAGAGAATTCCATTATTATTCCAAAAATCTGCCATATTCCATTTCCTTAAAAATTGTGTTAGTAAAGGAAGTGTAGAAAGTGTAACTTATGTGACATTCTACAGCCCAATTTTTGAAATGTGCACAAAAGTCTTTTGGTTCAATTAACAGATTCTGAAGATTTGTATTTCCCCAGGAAATTGTCACACACACACACACACACACACACACACACACACACACTGAAAATTTTTCCAAGCATCTTTCTTGTGAAATGAGAGTCATCGTTTGCGCGATCGCATCAACTTTTAAAATCTCTTTTATTTGGGGACCGACTTAATTCACCTTTTGTGCGCTGATTTTTGAAAAATTTTCACGGAGATACTTGAATGGTCTACAGTCTGCCTCACCCTTCGTCTTCACATAACAATTAATCCAAGCTTTATACGAAGAGGAGCGCAAATACGTTGGGATCCATGCCGCTGAACGTTTTGTTGTGATGTTTTGTTATTATTATTAATAATATACAAATACTATAACAAGACTATGAATTACAAGATGGAGGATGATATTTGCGTGTCAAGCATAGGACGCTATTCGACTAGCAATCGTTGACCATAACGTAGAAGCTACGTGCTGACACCGTCCAACGTTCAAAGATTCCGGAACCCTTCGCGAGACAAGCCCCGCTCAAAAGGAAAATATACTATGACGTGTATGTATAACTTAGTATGTGAAACATTGCATACGTGAAACATTAGATATGTTAAATGTGGAAAAGCGAAGAGTAATGGAGTGGGAGTGGGAAGGTAGGGGAGCGCAATTGCGATAGGCGGGGTTGGTAAGGAAGGGGGGCTGTGCAGCAGCAGCGGCGGCGGTGGGGGCGGCTGCGGTGTTAACCACCCAAGCTTCGCGGCATATCCCACCCGCGGCAGCGGCTGAAGGAAGAGAGCCAAACGGGAGGAGCCTCGTTAATAATGAGGGGCCCAGTCGGCGCGGCGGCGGCGGACCGGGAGGGCGGTCTTGGAATGGCAAGCGAGTGGGCGGGCGCAGCGGGAAACGCAGTGGGGGCTTCCAAGAGCAAAGTGAGCAGAACGGCGCCGACGTCACGGGAGCGAAAGGGCGGTGCGGGTGACCGAGGCCAGGAAGACGGCATAGAGAGGCGGGAGGTATGAGGAAAATGGCGGGAAAGGGGGCAAAGGTCAAGAAGGAATTCAACGGGCCGAGTCGAAAGCGACTGGTGGAACGGAGGATGGAGCAGGGAATAGAGTTGGGGATGGCAGCGGCTAGCGGAGCGGAGAACGGAAAGCGGAGAGGAGAGTGGATGGAATAGGGAAGAGCTGCGGGCTAAACGGTGACCGGCGGATGGGACAGACAGCATCGGGCGATGCGATGTGGAGAGCAATGGGTGAGAGCGAACAACAGCTGCCTGAACGGAATGGGTGAAGTAGAGAGCAATGGGTGATGTAGGGAGCAGATGCGATGCAAAGGGCATTGGCGATGTGGAGTAAAACGAGCAGAGCGGTGAATAACGGGTAGAGTGAAGAACCGCGGGAGGAGGGACGAGAAGCGGACGTAGGGGAAAGAGCGGGAGACGAAGAAGAGAGCCGTTGAAAGAGCGAGGCGGGGAGAGCAAATATATAACGTAACTAGGAACTAAGGGGAAAGAGAGCCAAACGGGCTGGAGATCAGGAGGCTGTAGGATGGTGTGGTGCAAGACGAAGGGGAACGAAACGATTCGTTAACGAATGGTAGTGAATCTTATGGGATTTTGGAATAACAGAGAATTAAAATAAAAAATACAAGAACCACGTGAAAGCTCCAAACTTCCTGATTTGTTTGCTACGTGAATTTAAATTCTATCGGTCACAAATAATGTTGAGTCTGATGCATATTCTACTATGGAGGCGTCCAAACTACAAGAGAACCAGTCTTGGCCCGCGAATAGATATAGATCAGAGGTTCTCAACGGGCTGAACGGGCTTTAAAAGGGGTCGGCTAGGGATCAATAGCCGACAACGAACTATCGAATGATCGGTTAAAACAAAAAAAGGTCGCTTTGTTAACAAAAAGTATAAATGGAGTTGATAATTGTTTTCTGATACGAAGTTACAAAACATTTAATACTCATCTATTATTTGTCATTTTACTTGTAATTGTAAATTCAATATAAATGATAAAATATTTATATCTTATACTACGTATTTGACCATGAAACCGATAAACCCAAGCTAGGAATAAAGAAAAGTTTAAGAATCTTAAAAAAATATTAATTTGCTGTTCTTCATTCATCATTATAATGTTTAAAAACTCAAGAAATTATAATTTTGTATTTACCTTACTTTATTGCACAAGAAAAAATTTCAATACTGCAGAAGTAATAGTTAATTATTAAAAAACGTTTAACAGAGAACAATTGTATTTGTAACAATTGCCCAACTGAATCTAAAAAGTTAGAAACTAAGCTACTCTGAAGCGCACGTCTCCGATTATTAGAAATCAAAGTATTTACGAAAATATTGCTAAATTGCTATCGGTAATACGTATTTGTTGTATTCTGTGGGTTATGATTATGTTTTATGCTCCAAATTGGGGGAAAATCAAGGAGGTTAATGAAGCAAACAATTGATTATTTTATTTCCGGGCGCGTCACCTGTTATGATCGTTAGTTCACGTAAGTGTAGTGCATGCTATACCGCGGGAGGTGGTATTGTTCCTCCGTCGCTAGGCAAAACACACGTCGGCGTCTGTATTTCCATAAGCTTAAACGTCGGCGTCCGTATTACAACCAGCGGACCACCGCCCCAACAGGAACAAGTTTTAAGCTCCCGACTGGACTTCCGACAAGTATAGTAGTTTAGTACATATAAAAGTACATAAGGAAAGAAGATAGGAAATTAAAGAGGACGAAAAAAATATCTCTGTGTGTGGTGGCATTGCACCGGCATTCACTTGGTTTTGATTGACGAAACTACGGAAAAGCACCGACTAAGCAGAAGACCACTAGAAACTGCCTCCAGTTAGCAGCTGATATATAGAGACACCATGGTGAGATTTGGAGACCCAATCTCTCCTGTATGGCAATCAGTATATTACAATCTTTATTTTATTAAATTGCGCAAAAAATACAATAAATCGCTTTACAGTATTGAGACATCGATCATGTTGAATAGCATTTTTCATTGCACTTGTCAAAACATCCCATTAATTCACATTCCCACCGAGAACGTGGCTTAGGGCATCAACTCATATCACTGCAGTCCTGCAGTCCCGCGATATTTCCTTCCCAATCCTTGCCCAATCCCACACTTACACGCACATGCAATACACCACCACACTTGCCGGAAAATCAGCCGGGAGCTTCGAGCGGCTGGGGCGGTAAACGCTATTGGGAGATACCTGGTTGGGGAAAACCCCTCTATCGTACGGTATGTCGGCGCCGGATCTCACTATACAGCCAAGTAAGAGGCGCCACCGCCCGAGCAAAAACTCACACTAAACCTACGGGTCTAAGGACCTAGTTGTTGACGTGCCCGGAATCGCTAACAATCAACCAATTAATGAATAATATTCACTGCCATTACTAAAAGGTATTGTTCTGAAACAAACAAAAAAATTTATGCAAATATTATAGAACATGTAAGGGGAACTACAATTATATATTACTGAGGTATGCTTAGCAATTTTGGTCATAAGAACGAATACCATTGAAAAGAAATGTATTTCTTCTTATCTCTTTTTTATTATTTTCTTACTATTAATTTCTTATTAATGATTTAATCTGTTTGCCAGAAAAGGTAAATACTTTCATTGATAAAATCGTTTCAGTTGCATTAATTAAATATTATACTTAACTAGCGGCGCAGTTCACGCAAGGTATCGCCTTCTCCTGCCCACATCTCAACTTCCAAGCAACTTCACTTTCTCATCCCTGAGTACCCGCTCGCGCCCAGATTCATCTCGCCGCCCGATCGTTGCTACCCCGACGACAGATCCCCTACGCGCAGACACCGCTCTCGGGTCCCCAACCGCCGCCCCCCGCCCACGCCTCCGACCCCGCAGCCGTCCCCTTC
>BOPP01000073.1:3084932-3107987 GCA_017312745.1 Gryllus bimaculatus | reverse complement strand
GAGGAGAGCGGGGTAAAAGGCCTACGCCAGGCGGGATGGCGCGAGCCCAAGAGCGGAGTGCAAACACCGGAAATTTCAAGCTACGGATTTCATTATTTATTGTTTAACGTGGAAGTACCGATTGTGTGCGGCTACACTGGCGTGGATTTAAGGAGAACGCGGGGGATGGGGACTACAAAAACATTAACAGGAAGAAAAATAATTATGGGGGAGTCTTTTATGTACGTAATAAAACAAACAATTATTTCGAAAACTGGTATTCAACACTTTGGTACCAACCGGTGTTTAAGACTTTCGTACTGTATTCATTATTCAAATATTTAAGGTTAAAAGGCGGAGAAGAGATATCAGAGCTAAAAAAACCTGCACAAATTTTACTTCTCCCTTATACGTCACATACGGTTTTTACTGTACTGACTAAATAAATCGAATCAAGGCTTATAATTTCATTTCAACGATGAAATACAAATACGTAAAATATTACAAAAAATGAGAGTGTATTAAAACATTATTTTTTTATTTTTATATTCTGTTACATTCCGGAAATAATAATATTAGTCCAATTTTTAGGAATCGGCATAATATTACCATAATTGAATCTGTAAGAAACGACCTCAACAATCTCTCCAGCTATGAAGAATTGAGCAAACAAATAATTAGAAGTTTTAAAACTCAAATCTAAATATTTATGTTTTTACTAATAAATCACCTTTCCCCACTTTGATTTTTTTACCAAATTTGCAGATTTAGGAATTCGTGTGCTGCACGTAATATATCTTTTGACACTTACTTTATATTCAGCGGAATGTTTTTCTGCGTAGTATTTGAGAATTCGAAATTTAAAAATAAGAAGCTTTTTAAACTCAAAAGTCACAACTAAGTGGCACCGGGAGAGGTGGCTCAGGGCATCAACTGATGTAACTGCTGCGTTTCTAATCTGATCCGCTTCCTCTCAAATTTCTTGTGCTTCCATTCGTAATCCGTAAATTCGTTAGGTGGAATTGAATGGGCGATTAGTATATATTTTTTCTGAAAGGATTCCTTGCTTACAAAAGGCCAGTTTTTAATTTCTTTTTTCTATTAATTTCCAAACCCCCTTTTGTGAAAAAAAATAACCTTCACTTGAAAATTCCAACATTTTGGTAATAGTCATGTTCTCAACCATGTGTTTGATACCAAAAACTCCAATAAAGTATCAGTTGAAGTTACATTACTGACATAACAATATCGATAAATTGTTTTCAACTTAATCTTTAAATATAAAAAATATTAATATCCATAAATTATTTTCGTTCTTATCCTCACCATTAGAATGCATAATCTCCACCCCCTGCAAGTTCGCAGGTATTTTTTTCAAATTCTATTTGTCAAATATTGTGTTTGAAGTCGATACTACTGACGTAGTATCGACTACTGATGCCCGTATGAAGAAAAAAAACAGCACAAAATTCTAATTTCTTGCAAGAAATTTATAAGAAACGTTGTAAATGGACATCCTGAACATTCGAACATTTTCCTGTTTTCCGACGCATGCAATGTTGCAACTCGTAACATTATCGCTGAATTTCTGAGTTGCGGTTAAATTTCTTGACTTTCTACTGGAGTAGAATATTTTTGTAATTTAAAATTACCACACAAATGGCTAAAGAGAAGAAATGCAGTGAAGTAAAATCTCGAGAGCGCGGTGGCGAAATTCTTAAAGGCTCTCACAGACCGGCGCGGAAGATCCGCAGCCTCGGCGGAAAGTCTGCAGCGGAAATTTTGCGTCGCGTGTTGGCTTATGAGCACGTTCAGACCGGCGCGGCGCGGCTGACGAGCGTCGCTGCAACGGATTGGCAGCGCCTAATCCCCGGCGGATTTTATTTCGCGGTCGGACACGTTTTTTCCGCTGCTGCTCGAGTTCCGCTATGAAAACCAGTGCGAAGACTCGTCACATGACGAATATTTTCGGCTCGTCAGTGAATCGCAACCTGGACACGCGAAGCGACGCGTCACAATTCCACAAGTAACGTACACGAAGACGGAGCGAAGTCGCGCTTGTGCTCTCCCGAGACACGTCATTTATATTTCTTTGGAATTTGAATCAGCGGTTTCTTCCTTTTAATCAGAAGTATTCCCGTGGAAGCGCTTCGCTACGCGTGTCAAAGTTGACGTGGAGGCTCGGGCCTTCGGCCTTTGCGTTAACATAAAACATCTTTGTGTCAATCCAACTCATAATTACCAATGAATTATAAGCAAATACTCACCTTAAAAATCATTTGGCGTGTAACAGGTTCGCTCTCTGGCCTGCTGGCCTCTGACGGCTAACTTCGTTTATTTTCCTCTCCGGAGACACTAGTCTTGCGGCGCACTACATTGATGTGAATCTTGGAAGCTACCGCTCAGGCAGTTAGCGCTGCGGCCCGGCCCCGTAGCTCTCCGAGCCAGGGCTTCGCAAGGTTGCTCCTCGTGACGCTCGCAATGGATTCTGAAAATCCAGACGTCTTTCCAACTCGTTTCACTTTCCATTGACCTAAACAGAGAAACCCAATCTCTTTGAGAGTTGAATAGCTTTTCTTTAGATTATCCTTCGTGTTTTGTTCCCAATATTTGTGTTTTTTATGAAAAATCAAAGTCGCAGCTTTTTCCTTGTTTTTGGAAGAAAGGTAATTGGTAACCCTCTTGCCATTCACATTCACAAAGACACCATGTAATAAAATGATCAATAAAAATTATTGAAACCATGCGGCATCAAACGAAAATCGGAATTTGCAAAAATTTGAAGATCTGGAAAGAGCTAATGAACTAGGTGCACCATTGCAAAATAAATTAAAAAAAAAAACATTACCAGATTCTGTCACTGAAGTTCTGGATTTATATAGTATAATAAGTGCGAAATTGGTATTATCACTGTATTTACTTTGCAGTTCCGGAAAGACAAAAGAGGCTTACTACATTTCTGCTACTCAACAAAAGGAGGGAGCAGAGAAGGCATATAGAACATATTTATTGAATTATGAAGCAACGAAGTTTACATAAATGCCACATTCATTAAAGTATATAACCAAATCATCTTGTAAAAGTCTAACGTTCTGTGCGTAGTATGCTGCGCGGTCAAGTATACTACAAAACGGGACGCGACTACTTAAGGATTAGGTTGTTAATTTTAGGGTTAATCAGGTTTGAGTTATATTAATTTGGATATTAACTATGTACGCAAATACATGCAGAAAATGTAGCGAATGAAAGGAAAAGTAGAGTATATACGAAATATGAAAAACTTGTGAAGAGTTGTGGTTAAATTTTTGACATTGAACAAAGTATATTTATGGAGAGATCATACTCAGAAATGGTTCTGTGCTTCGGGTTCGGAGAAAAATAACATTTAATCGTCCTGTATACTACATACTGGTTTCGCTGTTTTGAAATAATAAATATGTTTTTCTTAATCATTGGCGGTACAAATCATCATTCTTAACGAACGACAACACACCATCCTTCATTAGAAAGCGCGCATAGAGAAAAGATAAATTAAATCTTTTGAGTTTCTTGAAAACGAATTTTCAATTCATATTTTTTCGTAATTTGAACTATTGCTCGTGTGTTTCTACCTAGAACGTACGTCCTACTTTTTCGTCTCTCCGATTGAGATGTATATTTCATGGCAGGTAAGAGGCGATCCTGAAATCTCAATTTTCTCAATTTGAGGCGAGTTTTATGAATAAAAAATGAGACTATAAAATGAATTATATATTATCATAAATTGAGATGTTTTCTGACGCGTATTTCGGTTAAAAGTATTATCATATCAATGATGAAAGTTTATTCGTTTATAAATTCTAGAGGTTACAGAGTTATGTTAAATGAATTAAAAAATAAAAAATGGAAGAGAAGGTACTACATTATAAATATTTTTTGAAAAAGAAACTAATTTCCTAATATGACCAGATTAGGTATACACAGCGTATTCCATGTTTTATTGCTGACTTTCGCCAAATCGGAAACTCGAGAACATTATTTTTCGATATTCAAAGAAATTTTAGCAGCTTTTAAAGTTTTCTCCCTAATGGAAGTAGAAACAAATTATTCGAATAATGAAAACTTCATTTTTTAAATATTAATTTGTTAAGCTTGAAATGCACATACTTTGTCTCTGTCTCGTTAATGAATCGGCTATTGCGCCAAAAACATTTATCTAATTGAAATCGTAATTTCGCCCATGAAGTATTTTGCAAATTTCGTTAACGTCAATCCAATACAATTTTCTGTGATATATCTCGTATTAGATTTTTATATATGAATAATATTTTTTTGTCTTATACCCTAACATCACGTGAAAATGAGATTTTAAGTTTTATCAAAAAAAGAAATCTTAATTTCGCTCCCAGATTATACAAGAACACATTCAATAATTATTAAACTACTTACATAAGCAGTGAGTTCCCAGTTTATGATAATATGAAAGACGATTAGAAACGATTTTTCAACTCATTGTTTCGCATATAATGCATCATGATCGTAGTACACTACATTTCTGTCAATTGCACTATATTTACGAGAAGTACTGAATGTCAAGGCATTCCGTAAACATATCAGGTTTACAAAGTTGTTACTAACAAAACAAAATGCATTTTTAATTTCTCACTTGTTGCTGAATGCGAGTTTCGACAAGCAGTAAACCATGATTCAACTATATAATGAACACATGAGACCTAATGCAGTTTCTCTTTACCTAAAACTATTCGACTAAAATATTTTTAAAACATCTAAGAAAGAATGTGTTTGAATCATGATTATTCGTTTTGAAATAGTTATTATGTAACTAGAACACAAATTATTTCTTGAGAAAAATTGTCAGATGAGACGATGAAAGAAGTCAAATCCAACGTTTTGAAGTTAGTACTACAAAGACACTTTTGTATGAATGGCGAATATTTTTTTTCAGTACAAATTCATGGAACCTTACAAGAACATATTCTTGAGATCATCTTGAAAATGCGAGGCGGCAGCCATGTTGAAAAATGACGTATCAGTGTATTTTTTACTTTGCTTTACATATTGACATGATTTTTTGGCGGTACGTGTACGTCAAAGATTTTTTTAAATATAAACTATCTTTTCTTATGGAAGAAATCGTTCATAAAAGGGCATTTTACGGCATAAATAATGGCACATTAGCATTTTACGGCACGAATGATTGCATCATCACACATTCGGCCAATCATAGCGAGAGAATCGTGGGGAGGTAGCGGCAAACGGAACAGTCAACCACCGTTTTCTCGCACAGGTGTCAAATTCCCGAGACGTCACAAGAAAGTTGTTTCGCGAAATTAAGTTTCATTTTCTTTTTAATTTATAATGCTGTTATACAAAAAAATAGCGTATGCAATTCGTTTATAATGCAGCTTTATTGCATTCGTACAAATATGAAAATTCACTTCTAACGTCGCTCGTTTTCAAAACATGTACTCCTGCAATAAAGGTAAACATTCAAAACTAATCGCATTGACTTCTATTGCAGTACGTGTACAGAAAAGTAACATTTTCCAATCAATGAGCAGTGAAGGTAATAATGGTTTCCATGCACGAATGTTGAGAAAACAATCCTAAGAAAGAAATAATTTTGATAGATTGAAATTAAAATATGATAGAAACAAGTTTGTCTACGGCCACTTAAAAAAATAGCAGAATCTCTCGCACGCATTAGGACAAACGTTATCTGCTACAGAATGATTAAGAACAATTTTCGGAATCGAGATCATGTAGTGTGTATACGCTTTACCTGAACCATTAGCCTGGAATGTGGAAAGTGGGTGGGATGTGTAGAAGTGTTGGGAATATTAATGATGTAGGAGGAGATAATGAGTAGGAAGAAAAGTTTTGCCAGAGGCGAAAAGAAGAGTGGTCATGAAGTCTACGAAGAGAACACCGTGTTAAAGGTTCATTCAGCCTAAACGAACCTAGATTCTTCATCCCTTCTCCCGGTGTCAGTTGCGCGAGCAAGGCAACCGGTTACCATTCCAGTGTCGGTCGAAGTGCGGTAAACATCAGAGACAACAGGTTCCCTATGTCCGTTTAATTGATTATTTAGAGATTATCATAAGTGTATATCATTAATTTTAATGATCCCTAGAGCACGAGAAGCCACATAATTTCTTCTTAGTTTTCTCTCCATCAGCAGATGAGGTGGAGGGCAAGTATATAATTTTTAAGATAAGTACATTATCAAAAGCAACGTCATCAAACGCGGCAAATGTGTTCCCCTTCCTTATATTAGAGGGTTTAAAACAATTTAGCGCCAGTTAACTCCATTCTTCTCCTTCAAGAGAATCTTTCATTTGGCTCATTAAATCAATTCTTGAGAAATAGCTCGCTCTCCCTTTACTTTAAATCGCGCGATGGCACGCAAAAAATGAAAAGCTCAAAATGCAAATGTATTTTATTGAGTTTTCAACTCTTTTCTTCTTCGAAACGCTACTGCTTAATCGCGATATTGTAAAATACTCCCAAACTACTTCAAATTAAGAAAGTTATTACTGGCCCAGTTTTTCTACCACAAAAGTAGATTCCCTTGGCCCGAAATGACGTGAGATTGAAACAAAAGGAGAAAGAGTGAATGCTTTCGGTGGTCCGAGCGACGACGCGCGGAACACACTGTTGCCAAGTCGAATGGAACACAGCTTTCGAAGGGGCATCCCCCAAACATGAGAGAATATTCACGTGACTCTGGACGAGGAAGCCTACGACTTCGCATGAAGAGAGATGTTCTAAACATTGTTGTAAACATAGTGTAGAAGCGATTTGCACTCATTTAGATTTAGATTTATTCAGTCAAAAACAGTTAAAATTCTATGTGACGTAGGGGGGAGAAGATTATCTGCGCACGTTTTCGTGAGTTCCAGAATCCCTTCACGTCATTTTAACTATAAATAGTTGAAAGTTCATTTCTGTATTTAAAACAATTCTTAGGTATTCTTCAGTCACGTAAATACGAATCAATAGCAAACAAAAACATGGTCCTCTTTGGAACGGCGTCAGAATATCAAAGTTTAATTGGTATGCCACATACATTTCACCTCGAAAGCTTTAAGTATTTCAGGTGGGAGCTCCTGATTTTTGTTTTTTTAAGGATAGTTTATTGTTTACTTGTGCCACATGTATGCTTGTGTGAATTATTGGACTGAGACTTGTGAGAGCATGTTCAATTTCGGTGGGGTTATTCGGTGAGGTAAGAATGTTTTGAAATGGAGTATTTTTGCATTTATATTTTTTTGAAATTGTTTCCAGTTTATTCTGCCCGTGTTATATTTGGGTATTGGGGCAGGTTGCCGTGTAATCTGCTGTGTAGTTACTAGAACGGGAATGCAGTCTGAGTCTAATTCAAACATTGGGGTAGGTAAAAATTTATGTTGGAGTTCGTAATGCTGATGTCGAGTATGTTTGGTTTCTGTCACGATTGAATGGATAATATGTTGGTTCAGTTGGTGTGATTAATTTGAGATTTAATTGGCTGGAAATTTGTAATAGAATGAGCCCATTTTGATCATTGTGTCGGCATCCCCAATTAGTGTTTTTAGGATTGAGGTCGTCAATTAGTAAGGTGTTTGAAGATTGAATATGGTTTTTAAAAGTAATATTCTGTATTTTAGAGGTTGGGATTAAATACGGTTATTGTATTCCACGTGCTGTTATTTATTACGGTGCAAATGGCTATGGTTTCAGTTCCGGGTGTATTTAGTAAGTCAATTTGATGGTGAATTAAATTTGTTGTAATGACTACGAGCACTCCGTTGCCTCTACTTTCTAATGTGTCTGCGCTGTATATTGTATAATTAGGGATGAATAATCTGTTGTTCTTGTTTAGGTGGGTTTCAGTAATGCCTTCAATGTCTAAACTGTAAGCATGCAGAAATTGAGTTAATTCTGTTTTTCGTTAGAAATTCCATTTGTATTCCAATTTACTAAGACTAATCCTTTATGAGCCGGTATTGCCATTGTTATTATTATTATTATTATTATTATTATTATTTAAGAAGACTGACACAGTTTTTGATTGGATTTATTATTGTAGGGATTAGGGAATTTATACAATTTTTAAATGCAGGATGACATTGAGTTAATAATGGTATTTAAGAAATGGTAATTTGAATTATTAGTATGAATTGGTTGTGTTGGTTTGGGTTATTACGTGAATGTCTAGGATTTGTGGACTGATTTGAGGAATTAGAAATGTGAGTGAAATTATTGATTGTATTAGTTTGCGATAATTTCGGGAAGTCTGAGAGATGATCGAGATGAGGGTGAGGGGATTTTTGATTTCCATTTGTATTATTCGTAGGTGGTCGAGGGACTTTTTTGACTGATTTCGTTGTAATATTTGTAAGAATGATCTCTAATGTTTGGTTTCTGTAAAGATTGCCTGCGCAAAATGTGTTTACAGTTAGTATTGCATATGGGTTCTGCGCCACTAAATTCTGCTGCTACTACTGATATTTATTTATTATCCTTGTTTAGACTTGTGATTTTTAATATTGAAGATGGTTGTAATTTTTTCTTCTTTTATACCGGCTTCAGAAATTGTTGAATGGAGAATTTTAAAGACATTTGAATATTTATTATTAGAAGGATTCTTATAGGTATGAAAGCTTCTTTTGTGTTTGAATTAAGTATTTTACTACATTCCTTAAGTCTATTGCAGAGCCTGAATTTATTTTAATTTTATTGTTTTTCATATTACTAACGAAATTTTATGTGACTATGTTAAAGTTCGTTTATGAAGTTGCTGACTTGAGGGATATTAGCTATGTAATTCGGCGGAATTCTAGTAGCTGAGACTATTTGGTCGTTGCACTTTTCCTCAAGATAAGGAAATCTACTGCATGTAAGACCTTCACCGATTTCACCGAACCTGTTTCCTAAGGTACATTATTCGCGTATTCAGTGGAGGATTTTTGATATTTCACTCACGCATTCACTTGACCGATTCATTTTCTTGATTTCGGTTTCCCTTTCACTCTCACTGGCACTGACTGACCTTTTGTTTCGTTGATGTGAGCAGGAGGTTGAGGTACAGCTACGAAGGACGAGTTTTGTTGGATGAAGGCTGAGCTGATGATGCCCTCGCCACTGAGTGGATCTGGCGTGGCTGCGTTGCTGGTGTCCATTGCCGCGCTGGTTTTCAAAGAAGTCAGCTCTGGTGGCACCTCTCCGTTGATGTGGACATTGTGCGGAGGGTATAGGGTTTGGCTAATTGCCTGCCCTGTGGATGGGTCTATGGCATTAGCCATAAGACGTTGCACTGGTTACACTAGACGAAACACTAAGCGTAAAAACAGTTTTAACACTTGATGTAATCTATAGCACATTGTCGCTTATGCGGAGCGCTAGCGTGAGCAGGTCCGCACCGCTCGGCGTCTCGTGCTGGAATGTAACGCAGTGGCTCACTGGCGTTCAGCTTTGAGAGATATTCGCAAAAAAGATATTTCTGTGCTGACCTTCGACATCTCTAACAATATATCTCGCACAAACATTTTTGAAGTATGTTGTACATCTTTATTTGTGGAGTCGAAACAAATAAAACAAAAATTCAGCTACGAGAGAATTTTTTCCACAGTTCTTTTTCGTGTAATATGACTTCACTATTACTCTGTTCATTTGGAACAAATTGACTAGTGATTTTCACCTTTGTGTAGGTATCGTCAGGGCAAATTCAAAACACATTAAACGATTTTCGTCTCTGGCTCTCAGTATAACTACATAAAAGGCATTGCTATTTTCATTACATACTCATGGCGCAATGGGTCGAGTTCAATGCGAGGAAAGAAGTTTCTTTTCAAGAACCATTTGGTTAAATATAGAGAAACACACATTTGAAATGGTTTTATTAAGACTATTCTGACATGCTAAAATTCAGAACAGTAAACACTCATTAACACGAATTCCATGGGACCGAAATAAACGGGAGTCCGTGTTATAAAAATTCGTGTTATCCGATTATTAAAAACGACCGTGTTACCGTAATCCCTTGCCGGGACCCAATTTTTGTTTGTCTTACGGCGAAATTCGTGTTAAGCGAGTTAGTGCTAACAAGGATTTATTGTATATGGTTCATTTAAAAAATCAAAATAGTAAAAAAAGGCTAAAAATGAAATATTTTGTATGTATGTATCCCTCGTCTACACCATTGACTGTGCAAACGGTATCTTCGGATCTTTCATATTTGAAAATAAAAAAAGGAATGTTACGTCTTCTTTGACTCGCCTTGTGTATTCGCGCTTGTACATGCACTCTTACGATGGTAAAATATATCCTGAGTGTGCTTATGGAAATCTGAATGCTCTCTTTACCCATTCCCTGTAAAATATACTTAATTGTCCCCTGCAGTTAATAATATGGAGTGCAAACATATAAATAAAATTATTATTAATAGCAACAGACGTACATTTTAAGAGTACTTTCTATGCAACACAACTGCAATTACGCAACGCGCTGTTCTTCGATGAGCAACTGAAACATACGCGTTCGTTCGCACGCATATTTCACGAAACGATCTGAATGCGACCTGGAAAGAATATACGGACGAATGGAATGAGCGCCCATTCGATTCGAAGTAATCCGATGTGTGAAAACGCTAACGGTTATGCCACCGCAGTCCGTCAACCCGTTAACACACCGCCTGAAAAACCATCGCGCATAAACCCCCTCCACTCTTCGCTTCATCGAAAACGCGCCAGCCGGGGCCGTACGACGCTTGGAAAACGGCAGCGCTTGTGCTTGGAAATGCGACGCGAGCGCGGCAGCAGTGTTGCCACACTACTTTTCATTGTGGCGTCGTAATTAGCGGGCGCCATTCGCGTCGCCGGAGAAATACGCGGTGAGGCCGCCGCGAGCGCCAGTGTAGCGCGACCGCACAAACCGGCCGCGACGTTTCTGCAAGAATGGAGGCGGCGTATGAGGCTCGTTATTGTATGGGCACCGTCATTGTGCGAAACATGGCAGGAGGGGGATTGAAGGGATGGGGAAGGGGGAGGGGGCGTCCACGAGCGCTGCGGCAGCCCGCGCGGGAATCGCCTGTGAGATCGCAGGCGGAGGCGGCAGGGACGGAAGTGGAGGAGGTGGTGATGGCCAATTCTTCCGCAGGACGGATGCTGGCGTTCGGATGGCAGGAGGGAATAGCGTCGTTGACAATGCGTGAGCCAAAGCGGCTGCTGTTCTGGTTGGATATTTAGTGTACACGAGTTACATGCGAAAAAATAAGTGAAACGTTCCCAACTTTGACACCTCAGTGCTTATTTTTATTTATTATAATTTACGTCTTCGAGCTTCCACTGCACGGTTGCTAGGGATGAATAGAAGAGAAGAAATTGATAATTGCATGGGATAGTTGTTGGAAATGAACCGTATCCAATCTTCTACGATCTGGTACCTTACAAACTTACCCCCACACCCTGGTCTAAACTAAATCTACTAATCTTCTACAACACCTATTATCTTGCAATCTTGGGAACGGTTACGTAATATTATAATGTTGCAATTTTTGCCCTACTAATATTAAAGACATTACTTGAAAAAGTACAAAAATATTCAAACGAAGTGCCTACTGTGCGAATCTGGAAATATGTAGAGAGAATTAACGTAACATTTACAGAATTTATAATTAGCAATATTGTTACATCAACTAATAAGATATAAAATTTGATCTAGAACTGTAGATTCTTACACTTTCTTATAGATATGTGCCCCATTTAAAAAATTGATAATTAGAAAAACGTTTCGACTTTAAACACCTGTATTTTTTGAAATTCGGTTTTCGCGTTAAAATTTTTCTACGAGAAAATTTAGATTGTGCAGAATTTTTAGCGCCAACAAACTTAAAAATCTAAGATTTTTTATTTGAAAAAATTGGAGAAAATGGCGGTTAAGCGCTACTGTAAATTCGAATTTTAAAGCCCTTGAGTTTTCCAAAAACTTTATTGAAAGTCATTTAAAGTACATTAACTCACAAATACAATAGAGGTTACAAATAGCTGGAAACGTGCATATAAACGGCGTGAGAGATCTTTAAAAAAATTACATTTGTGTATTTTTTGAAAAAGCAACACAATACTTCAATAACTTTAGAACATGCTTGAGATAGTAGAAATTTTTGGCTTGGCCGCTGAAAAACATTCGGGGCAAAAAATACCATTGCTAACAGCACACAACTGGTTCTCAACACCGGCTGACACTTGTCCGGGATAATATTTTTTGTCTACGTTGGAGATGCTTTCGTCATACTTGACACCACCAAAAAAATGAAACTTAACCAAGGTCTATTGCGGGACTGCTTTCTACAAACTCGCACTGAGACACCGTACTGAGTACTCCGTGTCCTTTATGCGTCGAAGCCTAGATCAAGAGTTAAAATTTTAACCCGTGGCCCTTGGCCACTACGCATTTGTGTGTGTGTGTGTGTGTGTGTGTGAGTGCGCGCGCGCGCGCGTGCGAGTGTGTGTGTAGAGGGGAAGGAGTCTTCCCATCACAAAAATTTCGAGTACTTCTAAACGTTATACCATGCGTGGAATACCCTAACTCACTTCAGTGTTTAGCATATTTTCAGTGACGTGAACCATATTTAAAGTCTGAAAAGGAAAATGAGCTTGAAAATTCTCACAAGTACACCCTGTAGGAATGCACTGTGTAGAGATATAATATATTAAGAAAACTTGCAAGAATGTAAAATTACATGCTAAGCAAAAGGACATGAAGGCAACAATGCGCGTCACGAGTAGATAGTTTATAAGCAAACAGTTTCAACTACTGGGAGATTATAAGAAAAATGACGAATTTCCAAGCCTGAATCGTTATAAAATTACAAGTATAACAGTTATTTGATTTCCATCTTCGTTAAATTACAAGGTAAGAAAACATCCACTGATTATTTTCATTCTATAGATATACTAGTATTTACTGAACATACGAACACATGAACGATACTGAACACATGAACCCAATTTTAATATACACTGGTCGGAAGAAATCGCAGAAGAGCCTAGTTGCAATTAGTTCCAAAAAGGTATACAGTGAGCTCCAAAACGCAATGTTCGGTGAGCCAAAAATCATTCATTCTTCAGATGGTGAGTCCGATGTAGCTAGAGTACAAACGGAAGTACAATTCGATCATTAACTGATAGCGGGATCTGCATTCGATCTAAAAAGAATCGAACTGCCTCCCTGAAAACCAAAAACATGTACCCTTGGGCACGACACATTTCGAATAAAGTGGACATGACTGTAGTTTATGTTACTGTACACGCTCCGCAGATGGACATGGAAGAGGAATGAGAGGATAATTGAAGTAGAAAAAGAAAAAAAAGACAAATAAGTGGAGATTGTAGAGTTGTCAGAGTAGAGGTCATTAGACAGCACGAACAGATGAAGATATCATGAGCTGTACGTTAACGATATGCTGTTTATAATTACAGCCCTTATAATTGTCAAATTACTATAATCTCAATGTTACTAATGAGAATAGATGACCAAGCAGCTGTATCAAGTGCCGTCATCTCATCAAAGCTATATCGACAGGCGAAACCCGTTAACGATGCCTTCACTTTTCGGAATGTAGTATCTGACAGAGAGATTGGTGGGCGACGGCGGTGGCGATGAAAGCTTGCTAGCAATATTCGCCAACGGATAAAAGCCAGCAAGAGAATAGCGAGACCTGTGATAATGGATGTCCCGTTGTATTAGTGATAACGGCGTAGTGTAAGTTCTAGTGGAGGTGCTAATAAGTTGCTTAGGCGGTAATGATTCCGGTGAAAGTCGCGATGACTATTTTGGCTGTTGCGGCACTGGGTAAGATTTAAACTGGTTGTAGGATGGTGGTGATAGTGACAGTACTGGTGAAGGTAGTAGTGATTATGAAGATCAATATATTGGTACGCTAATACTTGTAATTCTTGGTTGCCGGGAAGTATATTCGATCGTTTGGTAGTGTGACGTCGTGGGTTCCTGGCAAACACACATGAGAGATAAAGCATACAATACATTTACAAACAACTTTCAAACTGTCCACACTACTTTTTCGTACGTCTTCAGACTCCGGACTTCGCATTCGGGAGGCCTGGATTCAATCTCCGTGCCGACCATCCTGACCGAAATTTTCGTGGTTTCCCTCGATCATCCAGGCGAATGCCAATTCCATAACTACGTGAAGTCACGACTACTAAGCGAATTCAAGACTGAGGTATCCTGATTAGGTAACCGACTAGGAACCCTGGGACCTAACAACGCAATGGTCAATTGCCCTTTACGGGACATATAATGGCTAAATACAAATCCAGACTTCAGACAAGCGAACGATTAGAAAGAGCTCCTGTTTGGGGCGTCCACATGCCAATGGCATTATCCTGCGCAGTCACCTTTCGTCGAGTCTCGCTGAGACACCCATACCGTTCACAGGAAGTAATGCCCTGGCCTGCTCGAGCACATGTCTCCAGTACGATGAGAGATTTTCAGTACAAATCCGTCGGATCCTGCTTTTCAGCCCGCTTATTGCATATTTCACGTCACACATGCGCGAAATTCCCCATGAAATCAGAGCTCCGTGGCGTCCGCAAAACCTCGAGATGATGACACGTGATAATTACCACTCCAAAACTTTACACTATTGTACTGAAGCGTTAGAAAGTCGCATTCTGCGCCAAGTGCTCAAAGCACCGCGCGCCTGTTGCCGACGTCGTGGTAGTGTGTTGGCAGTAACTGTGCAGATAAAAGGTAGTTTTTTAGTTATAGCATGACGTCACAGTGGGAAATATGCTGGTCGTGATGTATACACTGCAAGGAATATATAATAATTTTAAATTATTTTTTATTTAAAAAACGAAAAACGTCAAATGCATAGCAAACTCCTATAAAAGTTCTTGTATAGGAAAAACTTTGGATTTTAATGTACAAAATAGATTGTAATATAATGCCCAGTCTACATACATTTTTTTTTATTCATGGTCCATATGCCGGCTATGGGCTGACTTTTATGCATTGCGAAAAAAATGGACTATGCAATATCCTTCCACGTATATTGATTATGTCCTCTTTTCAGACGCGTCAACTGCTATAGTCGTTAGTCCGATAAGTATAGTACTTGTTATATCTCGGTAAATGTAATGTGAGATCCAGTGCGGCCCTACACGTCTGATTGGGGGGAAATTCACACCCACGACATAGCATTAGCCGTAACTAGCCGTATACTTCCATCTGATCATCCGATATGTAATGTGGTGCATGTAATTCTGAGCGTGTGTATAAAAGGAGGGGAGGAAGGGGCAAATAGGACGAAAACAAGATAGCGCGCGGTTATGGTTCATTTGATTAGGTTCTTCTCCATCATTCACTTGGACCTAATCGGAGAAACTACGAAAACTACCTACCAGAACACCGGTCGCTGGAATTGTCGAGAGAGCGGCTGAATTCAACCAAACTAATGAGCTAGATGAGAAACTCCGCCTGCGTCGGACTCGAACCCTAGGACCCTCCCGGTCAGAGACTACAGTGCCAACAGTTGTTGCCCTGAGATATCTCAGCCGGCATCTTCTTGGGGGCGTGGGTAAACCTATCGTTAACGGCGAGAATGAAAGGCGAGTGAGCAGTGACGAGTAAAGGCCACGCAGTGATCCGCTCAGCCGTGCCCCGAAACGTTTCCGGAGCGGAATCCAGCAAATCCGTGGCTCGCGGGGCGAGATGAGACGCGTATTAAACTACGCTTCATTCATACTTTTTCCAAAATGTTACCGTCTATTACGGTTTATTCACGCGGAAAAAGCCAATTTAGCATGTCCACGCCGTCGCGGCTGTGCGCCCACGCCTGGCCCAGTGTCCCCCCCCCCCGGCCCTTCCCCCGGCGACCGACCGCCTCGCAAGGGGGCATCGAGGGAAGAGAACGGGGCCGCGCTGCGTTTTTATAGAACACTGCACGTCCAATAACTCACTGAAAACACCGAGCGTGCAATAACGCAAAAATGGGATCCGGGAGACGAGGCAAGAGATACAATGATACGGCTGATATGGTGCGTTGTTTGTTTTTATTTATGATGATTTTAGAACAGTAAATTTCTGAATAAAGGGGAGGGGGCGGGGCGAGGCGGGCGAGGTCGCGCGCCAGAGCAGCGCCCTTTGCTGAGCAATAGAATATTGACGGTGCAGGGCAGACGCGGGGGCCGCGAGTTATTTCGGCGGGAACAAACGGAGCTCGCGAAAATCGAAGATCGCATCTGTTGGAAAAACAGTAGTCGCTCGGTGATTTAAGCCGAGCGGGACGTGCATGCGCGCCGGCGAGGCCCATCCCCCTGCCCGCGCGGCGCCCAATAATTCGAGAAATCTGTTAAACTGCCGTGCGTGTTTATTGTCGTTCTATGACTGTGAATGTAAGGGGGGAACTCCGGGCTCGTTACGTAAAGGCGGAATGTTTTTAACTAAGAACGTCTAACAGAGTTTACGTCAGTTTAGGACGGTTTTAATCAGGTTTTGAACTCACGACCAAGTAGTCATTAGATTTACATCTATGCAGAAGAACCTTCATAATTTGGACTTCGATATCTGGTTTCTTAATTTCCTTTCTTTTCCTGTTTGCTCACCCGTGTTCAGCATAATTCGAGCATTCGAATAACATCTAAAGATCGTATTATTACTTTTTAGACGCGTCCAATGATTGATTGATTTATTAGTGATTCCTGTTATGATTGTTGGTTCCGTAAGCGTAGTTCATGTATTTATAGCGGGAGGGGGTGGAGAACTTTCTGAGTGGGATCCGGCGCCGACCTACCCTTCGGCTTGCGGGATCTCTCTTCAACCAAGTATATCCCACCAGTGAGGCACCACCCAGCCGGGACAAGCTGTAAGTTCCCGACTAGTCTCCCGGCGTGTGTGGTATTACAGTAAGTATAAGTGTGTGTAATAAGGGGTTATGATAGAACAAGGAAGAGAAGGGAAAGAATATGAGCGGTTCGTGATCTGTTTGTGAGGGTATTAGTCCGGCGGTCGCCTAGTGTTGAACAGAGAAACCGCCAAAAACCACCTATTAGAGCAGCCGAGCGCTAGAATTCTCCTGCGTACAGTAACCGACACAGCTATGTAAGTAGCGTCGAAAATCCTGCCACCGTCGGGACTCGTACCCTACGACCTTCCAGTCAGAGGGTTCAACCTTTAGGAAGTGTTTCTTTGGAATGAAGTTTAAAGTACATAAGAAGAGTAGATGGGTTTGTTTAGTGGGAGAGCTGTGTGCCCAGCGTGATGACCACTACCAAACGTGGGAAATTATCATTTGCCACTGTGTTTTCTGCCGTTTCAGATAGTGTTTACTGCTCTGTGGAACGCGGCGCCAAGATCCCAAGCATTCCAAGACACTGGACAACGTATTTCATCAAGTCACGATGCAACGCTACCATCAATGAGTTGTGAGAGCCTTCGAAAACTATTCAGATATGCAAGATCAACAATATATTTGTCGCAGTTCTGCTCCAAGCATGAATTTTGCCGACTTATGCGCTACAGAAAGTTTTCTCAGATTGAGAGACGTTCATGATGTTCTAAATTTAGAATGTCATTTTGGCTGTAAATACTTTGGACTTCAATAAAAGTTTGAGTTAAAATCAGTTATTAGGACTACCGAAAAAACTCACTTTAGATCATTTTTTGGTTTTCTAAATACGTAACGTCTCCAATCGCCTTCTTTGTTACTCAAAAGTCCAATGATGAAATATTTTATTACGTAAATATTTACACACAGAAAATACTTTCCTCTCTGAACATAACCTTTAACTATTTCTAACATGTACTGAGCAGTACCGAAATGTAGTCCTTTGGTGCCAATTAAGTAAAGTAAATCTTATGTAGGTATTGTGGAGAGTTTTCGCTGGCATTTCCAATGAAATAAATAAAATTGTTGGCAATGACTACGCAAACAATAATTTCAAAGTAAATCTTACGGCGTTGACCAAAGATTGTAAAAATCTCTTACAAAAATGTTTCTTTCATTACGTCACAGCGGGATAGATGGATTGGTACATCAATAACAAAGAAAAAGATTCATATTTAATCGTGAAGTGTTAGAATATCTCACTGTTGGCCTACTGTAAGAAACTAGAGATACTTACACGCATGATGTACGTACGCCGCACGTACTTACACGCATGATTTCTAACTTTTGCAATTTTTGAAAATTCAGAGAGTTCGCCGAAAATGGGATCGAAACCAATTTGTTTACTGTACTTTGCTACTCAAAAGAAATAATTAAAATTAAAATAATTAAAGCCACTTTTGAGAAACTAATTTTAAGAACGCATATTATTCTTTTAAAATTACACATATTTTCGAAAAAGTGTAAATAGTCTTTGAAGATATGTTTTTGAGCCGCTGATCCAAATCAGTAACAATGGCTAACTTTAATACGGAAGTTGTAGGAAGATCGAAAAAATGTTCAACTTCTGCAATTTTCAAAAATTTCAAGATTTCAGCAAAAATGAGACCTGCGACATTCATAACATCGTTTACGCTATAAAAGGACAAATTTTAATCAAAAAAATTGGAGCGATTTATCAGAAAGTTTTGAAAATGTTGAAGCTCCATGTAAAATACAATCCAAAATCAAAATATCCTTATCCAACTCACAGGGCATCAGGTTCGTTCAGATCA
This sequence comes from Gryllus bimaculatus, assembly GCA_017312745.1. Lineage (NCBI taxonomy): Eukaryota > Metazoa > Arthropoda > Insecta > Orthoptera > Gryllidae > Gryllus > Gryllus bimaculatus. The sequence goes on along the minus strand of BOPP01000073.1, from coordinate 3,089,339 downwards.
TTCAGGGAATATCAATTTTAGAGAAAATGGGTTTGGACAGACAGACAGATAACCTACGTTTTGCCGTCAATCAATTTTCAAAATTAAAGACCCAGAAAACATGAATTATGACTATACAACGTGTTAGAGGAAGTAATTTACTATGTATATGAACAACACTTTCATTGGAAAATTGCCGATTTGAGGCGTACGAGTACAATACTTGGCCTTCTTACGAGGCAATGCGAGAATGTAGCAAATGGAACACCATAAAGGTGCTTTCCGAGTTATTTAGCGACCCACCACGAAAGAGGATTTATCTTATTAGCAGGTAGATGTTATACGGAAGGAATCCCTGCAGTTGTTTTTCCTCTGCAGTAGTATGTGTGGGCGAGTTGATAACGGCAAGTGTTTTGAAGAATGAAAAATGATCGAGTAGTCGCGGAAATGATTAATGAGCAAAGACAGAAAATTTACGGACTAAGAGGGAGGTATCAAGTCTCACACTGAATATGACAAATAGTCACTCTTCGTTGAGGTATGGCATTTGCATTTCTTGATGAAACTTTCCTGCAAAAGATTTATAATTGACCAATAGGCATATGTGATTACTTAGTGATTCTGGGCGCGTCAACGGCAAAGGTCGTCAGTCCCGTAAGTGCAGTTAATGTGTTGTCGTCAAGAAGTGGCGTTGATCTTTCCAACTGCATGGTGAGATGTGGTATTGAAGTGCATGTAAGTGTATATATGTGTAAGTAAGGGGTGAGGATAGGACAAGGAAAGGAAAGGAATGAACGCGCGCGGTCTGTGGCCCGTTTGTTAGGGCACTGCAACAGCATTCGTCTGATAGTGATCGGAGAAGCCACGGAAAACTACAGATTAGAGCAGCCGGTAGCTGCCACCTCCCCCGGTCATGAGAATTGAAATAATGTTACAGCTTAAAGTGCCTTTCTTATTTTGTACTTTTATGAAAAAGGTGTAACCTGATTTGTGTCACCAAGACATTTTTTTAAGTTATAAAACACAACTTAATATATTTATTAATAATATTCTCGACTATGGATATTTTAATCATGCTCGCGGTGGCTGTTTCGAAGACAAATCCCACTTTCATGTGATGGAGGTTTCTCTTGCGCTACGCACCCATTCGCAAAAAAGGCATTCGTAGTGTGATCGAAGCCAAGTGGAACACGGGGTCGGATAGCTCACATCGCTGCACGGTGGATCTCCGGTAATTCGCGGAATTTGTTTAACTGCCGGGTGCGTGTATTGACGACGAGTGTGCAGAAACCGATTCCTCCATGAAGCTCACGAAGAGTCGTGATCGTTGGAATGGAATTTGCCAGGTTACGCGATTTATCGCTGGCGCTGCACTCTCATTCTCGTTCACTTGAATTTTATATGAACTACTATATGAACCATATGAGTTCATTATCCCGAGTAAATATAAGTAATGAGAATTCGATGCTGTCGGAATATATGGTAGTTGGCTACCCTGGAAGCACCGAAGAACTCAATATGTGTGTATGACAATGGATGAAAAAAAAGGCTTTTTGGTGTTTGCATGTGCAGTTGCTTAAAAATTCATATATAAATTGTGTGATTCAAATATAAAAGATTTATTGTTCAATTCACAATTTCAAAATTCTTTCCATATTCCAGTTATCTAGGATATGTACCGTATACAATGCCGAGTCCCCATTCTATTAGAAAGATGTCTCAAATTAAAACGTAAATCGTCCCGTAAGTGTAGTGCATAGTATATCCCAGGATGTGCCGGTGTTGTCACTAATTTTTGACGTTAAAATCCGCGTCATCAATCACTTCGCCTTGCGGCTTGATATCCCCTCTTCCCATCAGAGCTCCGTCTCTACCGGGACAAGTGTTGGTGTCCTGACATGTTTTGTAGGTATACGTAAGGAAGGGGGTGTCATTTTCATGGACCTCAAAATAATATTTTTACCGAACGTCATAATTCATATATCAGAAACTAAATTTCAAAATCCAATGTTGCACAAACCATTAGTAATTAATGCATACTTTTTGTTGAATTTTCTATTATTGTCAGGAAAAGGTATGTGTGTCCTACCACTCTGAAAGTGACTTCATTAAGTTTCTAAATCCAAGTTAAGGCTTGGGAGCGAGAAGACAACAATTTTTAGCCTTTGCGCACAGACCTAACTATTTTCATTCGCTATTTTTACTTTCTCGCTACCGCTTACGCAGTACAGAGAAAGTTATGTAATATTGCGCTAAAAACGATGAACTTTGGACAGAAAAACTTCTTACAAATCACTGGTAACGAAAAAGGGGATAAAGGTAAAAACCGAAAAAGAATGTGAAAAGTGCGCCCAAACCAAATTGTTAATCGCAATGCACATATGAAAAAGAATAAGAAATGCCGCTTATTCCCAAAACAGTAGCCTCCTTGGGCAATCTGTTGCAGATGTACAACGAGAAACGTGTTTTTCATGTTTTAATTTATGAAATTGATTTTTGAGGAGATAAAGTTGGAGTGCTGTCTCGTTTTTTTTTATTAGAATGTGTCTTATAACATTGTAATCATGTATTTTTTATTCAGATTTTTAAATAACGTGGACGATAGTGAATAAACGTAAAAACCAAGTTTATCAGTTTAAAAAAATGAAATTTGCGCCAAAATGTGATAGGAAAAAGTTTCAACAATATATACTTAAATTATTTCAAAATCTCACTTACGAACATGATTTACAATTTTTGGCTGACAAATTTTTGTTTTTGTGCAAGTATTTATATTATCGTAATAAAATCATGAAACTCAGATGTATGTCTTGTGTATCCCAATTTAAGTATTGATTCTAATATAAATCAAATTACTCGGTTATAGATATATTAATTATTCATGTTTATAATAAAAATCAAACTACTCAGATATGCATATATTAATCATTGGCAATTATAGAAACAGATAATTAATCATTGTCACTGTCTTCTTCAATAACTGGGATCACGTGTTCGTTTATAAACGGCGAATAATTCCATTGACTCGAAATTTCTGATGGTTTAACAATTTTCGGCAAGTAACGACCGTGTTCAAAATAAATGATCGCAGATACACGGGAGCACCATCCCAAGGTGCGACTTCCGTTCGTACGTTCATAATAATATCGCTTCCCTCCCGATATTCCCGTAGAGGGCTCCACCGTTCAACCGATTTTTCACGTTCTGCGTAGGGCGGCTACATCCTTTAGTAGCTAAATTTACAAAACAAGAACCTCTAACGTGGTGTGGCCAGAATCCATGTTTTGTGGGTTCTTAATACCGAAAAATCGAATGATGGCGAAACGTCCGTCCGTCCGTCCGTTCGCCCGTCCGTCCGTGTGTCTGTCCGCCCGCCTGCCGGTCCCAATCGATCTGTCTGATGTCGTAATTTGAAACCGATATTTTAATTTTGGGAGATATTTTACCCTGAGCCTCTGAGACATTTTCAAAATTTAAAAAATGGCTCCATGGTTTTTGATTAAATTTTTTGTTGATAGTGTAAAAGACTGAAGATAATGGTGCATGTATAATTTTGATTAAAAATTCTGATTTTTCGAAAATTGCAAAAGTTGAAAATTTTTGTAGTCTTCCTAAAACTAAAATATTTAAGATAGAGACTTTTCTGTTAATGAAATCTGTTCTTTAAAGATAGATTTTGAAATAAGATTATGTACAATTTTTTAAAAAATTTGAGTTCTTTTTTCGTAATTTTGCGTGCTGTTTTAGCATCATTAGTTTTTTTGGAAAGAGTTAAGGCAAAGTAGCATTTGCGGGACGCGTTCCCCGTGTAAATTAAATACTGAGCCAGCAGGGATATCAAAACATAGGAATGACGTGAATCCATATCAGTGCGTTCACGTATGTTGTGAATGATTTCAAAACTACACCCTTGAAGATTCTTATGAATCTGTATTAAAACTAGTGTGTGATACTTCCGTTATGTGTTTAGTATACTTATTTGAAAAAGCCAAAGTCGGCTTTTTTATGGTCGCCTTCCTCAATTGAAAATATTTCTTTCTCATGTCAAAAATTCACTTCATTACTTACGTAAATTACTGATAACAATTAACTGAACTTAATAACTGTATACAGTAGTATTAAACTATTAAACAATCTATTAAAAGTTATTTTGTCAAACAATTGTCTACATGAATTATGTTTACAATACATTTATTACTTTTCTAACTTTTTCCATGTAATTTAAGTTTTATACAACGTAGCGCAGTAAAACATATCTCCGTCATGCTTTTTTCATGTCCGCCAATTCGCTCTTCTACGCTCTCCGTTGTGTCTTCGCCTGGACCACCGTGACGCCAGCACCGGTGCGTAGCCTTTGCCGATCCCCATGCCCGGCCAATCGGCCGATCGAAACGGATGCCACCGAGGGAAATAAGCGAGGAACAGGCT
>BOPP01000073.1:3071168-3084831 GCA_017312745.1 Gryllus bimaculatus | reverse complement strand
AGAGGCGGAAACGCGGAGAGGGAGGGAGTGGGAGGCGTGTAAAGAGGCGAAGACGCCGACGAGAAGAGCGACGAGCACTAAAGATCGGAGGGTTGTCCAAAACCCTCGAGAGATGTCGATCTCTCACTACTCGACGAGGTACATGTTGGCGTGATTTCAGGGTATTATATGATAAAGAATATTTTCTTTCCTGATAGGTTTCTGTGAGTCACCGTCACAACATCACAAAGTATCAAGAGAGACTTAACACAGGTAGAAAGTAATGTGGAGTCTAGATAGTGGAATTATGTCTAAATAAAACGGTATAGTAGTACAAACGAAGTTTTCAAGTAACAAATTATCGCGCAACTGGTTGTTGCAATAAATTTTAAAATTTTCTGTAAGCAACACACAACCATCAACTTTGTCAGTTCACCCAAGATCCACGAGAACATGTTTGATTTGTGTTTCTGGGGGCGTCAACTTCTAAGGTCATTAGTCCCGTAAGTGTAATGTACACTATGCGATCAAAATTATCCGGACACGTGATTGAAAATGACATACCAGTTCGTGGCGTCCTCCATTGGTAATGCCAGAAATAAAGAGAGAGTTGGCTCACCATTAATCTTGATGACAGCTTCACTCTCGCAGACATACTTTCAAGCAGGTGCTGGAACGTTTCTTGGGGAATGGCAGCCCATTCTTCACGGAGTGCTGCACTGAGGAGTGGTATCGATGTAGGTCGGTGAGATCTGGCGCGAAGTCAGTGTTCCAAAACATCCCAAAGGTGTTCGATAGGATTCAAGTCAGAACACTGTGCAGGCCAGTCCATTACAGGGATGATATTGTCGTGTAACCACTCCGTCACAGGCCGTCCAGTATGAACAAGTGCTCGATCGCGTTGAAAGACGCAATCGCTATCCCCAAATTGCTCTTCAAGTAGTAAGAAAGTGTTTAAAACATCAATGTAGGCCTGTGCCGTGATAGTGCTTTACAAAACAACAAAGGGTGCAAGCCCTCTCTATGAAAAACACGACCACGCCATAACACCACTTTGGACGTGTCCGGATACTTTTGATCACATAGTGTATGTTTTTATTCCGGGAGGTGGATGTGATCTTCCCCTGCGGGAAGTTCAGATCGGACGCCGACATACCCGTTGGCTAGCGGGGATTTCCTCAACCAGCTATCTCCTTCCAGTGGGGCACATCCCTAGTTGTGACAAGCTCTAAGCTCCCCACTGGTCTTTAGATTTATTTACATTTAGATGTATTTAGTAGTAAAACAGTAAAGACTGTATGTGATGTATGGGGCAGAAGATCTTCCATGCCTTCCGACATGTGTAGTGAATGTAAATGCGTGTATGTAAAAGGTGAGGATAGGACAAAGAAGGAATGATCTCGCGCGGTCCGTGGCCCGTTTTTTTGGGTACTGCTCTGGCACTCGTCAGGTGCTGATAGGAAAAAAACAAAACAAGGAAAACTACCGATCAGAGCATATACGGCCACTAGAATTCTCTAAAAGCTAGCTAAAATTTATAAATAAAGTGTTATAAATATAATGTGTGTTAATCTTCTATATTCATGTATTAATTATTTGGTTAACGGAATCAATCAGTTAAACGTGAGTATCAAATTCAAACTTCATTTATCCGCAAGCGATGCGAGATAACAAATCAGCACTTTAGAGTTAAATAATAGATAAGGCAAGTAGAGAAAATGTATTATCTACTAGTGGCCTTTAACAGCAAAATGCTACTAAACAAACGCACACACCAAGAATTTACAAAAAGTAGTATGGACTCCTCAGGAACACAAAAAAACGTTCGTATTTCATTGCAATAAGTAAAATATTTTAACAAAAAGTCTTCACGAATACAGCCCTAATATTGAATATACTACAGTACAACAATTCATCGCATACCAAAAATATTTTAAAAAGGTTACTGGTCTATAACGCAACTAGTGAATGGTAAGTATTTAATGAGTAAATGATAATTAAATGTTGGAATTAATAAACGAAATAATTCAATCTAGTTCCTTCAGATCCATTGGAGAATATTAATTTTGGACAAAATCGCGAGAATTGATAGACCCTAGAGTTAAACACGGCCGGCCAGACAGACAGCAAGATGTTTTACATTTAATCGATTTTTCGGTACCAAAGACCCACAGAACCTGTATTCAGACTACTCGTAGCCTCGCTACTAAGTATTAGAGGAAGTAATTTACAACATATAGGAAGAACATTTATTCCCTTTTTCGTTACCAGGGTCCAACGAAAACAAATTTTCTGATAGAACTTAGCCGATTTCCACCTCACAATTATATGTGTTATAATAATATTATGTTCTCTTTACTACTCACGTAGGGAGGTGAGAAAGTAAAAGCGGAGAGGTAACGGCTGGCACATGGTGTCTGGATGTGTCCCACCATGCCTCAACACAAGTTCAGAAATGACAGCGTTTTGGTAAAACATTCACTTGCCTCTCCTGCATGTTCCTACGACACCTAGGCTAGTCTGCACTCATATAGTATCGTTCGAAGGTGATGCATGGTGAGTGGGAAAGCCCACCATGACACAACACACTATCATGCGAAAATTTGTCTCGAACCCGCGACCCCACGGACCGAGAACGATACTACACGTCTCCATTCGCTACATCAGTCGTTCGGGAAGAAAAGGCTAATGTAATAAACATAAAAAATATGTTAATAAAATAAAAATTAAATTTCAATCCATTTTCAAGCGCTGTCACCTGTAGGAGTAGTAAGTAGTTTCACACCGTATTGAACTTAAAATACGGATACTGAACTAGAAATTTGGGGTATTCATTTTCCCTCCACCATTCAATAGCTTTAAATTCCGTAAATTTGTACATTCATGTTCTATCGGTTTTGAAGAACGCTAGAATCTAAAGATGAGCATGTTGACTTTGTTTTGTAAATACAAATGTATGTCTCGTTTTTTGCTTAGGTTAACTGAAAGTGTGTTACTAATGCACCAAAAAAATGAAGTCACAACAATTATTAAGCATAAACGTAAAGACACATAATCACATGTTCATAAATTCCTCGCACACTCTATATTATACACAGGGTTATTATATCTTCTACACGACGTTTGTTAGCATTTCGTTATAAACGAGACAACTTTAATACAGTTTTCTTGAGAGCATGTCGGTTGTTTTCGTCGTTGAGGTGCTTTTCCATGTCCTTTCTTGGGTCTGTCTACATATCTCCTTACATAGATTTGTCTCTTAAGCATTTTTTGATATTCGACCATTAGATATTGTTTTCTCATTTGCTCTTTTTATTCAATTTAAATACCAAACTTTTCTTATGTATCCACTTCACTTGCAATCCAAATGTAATATCCTTCGTTACATCGTAGGACTTCTTTTACACATTTCCATTTTTTTCGTTCACAGCCTTTTTGCAATGTAAAATAGACTTTTCAGAGCTGCTGGACATTAATAAAGCTGTAATGATGTTACAGAATTCCGCTTTCTCTAAACGTTTTCCATGTTTATTCGGAATCATTACGAATATAGGATTTGTCCAGTCACTAGGTGTTTGGAAACCCCTGCTCTACATCTCGTTGGCGCCTTACAGAGCTCGCTTCACAAACGACCGACTCTCGCCTTGATGCTTGTTGCAAGCTCACAGCCTCGCTACTGGGTATTTTAAATAACAAGAGTCCCAAGTGGTGGGAGGGAGAAGGGAAGCTGTAAAGAATGTATTCACAAAAGTTCGTGTTCAATGCTTTGCGCTGTTGAGATGAAAGACTGCTTCGCACTCATACAGGTGGCATGCAACGATCTGTTATACTATGATTTATAACAAATTGGTGAAAGAACACAGTAAACGTTTAAAGGAAGAGTTGTGTCGTAAGAACAGAAGCAAGCGTAACAACTGGCCTGCAAACATGAAAATTGTGTTGATACAAAAATATAGAATGGATGTCATCCAACAGTTATTTTGAAAGACACGTGTGGATCATCGAATCGAAAATTATATTTTATAATATCAACATGCCAGAAGAGAAGAGGTTAATTATCCCCCGGATTCTTTTGTTTTTAGAGTCTTCAGTCGGCTGATCGAAAGGAAAGGAGTCTTTAGCACCAATATATACTTAGAACGTAGAATAGTTAGGATTTGGGTATTTTGAACGTAACATTTCATGTATGAAACAAATATATAATGTATTAGTTTTCGTAGGAAAACCCTGGAGATCTCTTCACTTTGTAATGCGCTCCTTCAAAAAGAGTACGGCAAATGCGAAGGAAATTGCATATTTATAGCTTGTTCGTCCGATAATGGAATATGAAACAATTTGTTGTGATCCAAACAAAATTATGCAGTGTAAACATTTGGAAAGGATCAGGCAGGAAGGGCAGGTAAATTTACTTTCAGGGACAAGAAAATGGCAGGATGGGATTTACTCGAAAACAGGCGATCAGTAGCAAGACTGCGCTTTGAATAAAGCTTATAACGGTCATCGAGTGTGGAAGGAAATTAATCGGCGGCTGAGTATTCCTACATAAATCAGAAAAGAGGATCACAGGCACAAAATAAATTTAAGATCGTAGAGAACGGGTGTCGTGAATTTTCTTTCACAAATCGAACAATAAAAAGGTAGAATATATTAACTGCAAAAACCTTTGAACCCTTTTCACGAAGCTCGGTGCATATGTGTAAGAGCACATTTTAATATTTTTTTTCGGGAAAAATTACAGGCACTTTTTTAAGTTATATTAACGTAATTACGTATCTCTGTATACTATATCCAATATTTAATACTGTACACATGGTCTCAAACCTTACTTGTTACTTCACAAACTAAGTAGAATCGTCAATGCTCTGTCAAAGCACTGCCACTGACGAGGACAAAGTTATCTGATCCTAGTGATAGCAGACTTTTGACATTAATCTTAATCTACCTAATAAGCAAAATTGTTTAATTCTGCTGTAGATTGGCAGGACACTGACAAATTAGCGTAATATGATGAAATAATGTATGCTGTATCTTTTAATCCAATTAATATGGTTATTAAATTGATATATGTACATAATTCTTTGAACTTTCAATTGTCTCTGCTGTTTAACTTACTTGAGGTGACGTTTATTATCTAATTCCAAGAACCTGATAAATCTATGAGCTCTTGTAATGATTAAATTCGTTTATACGGAAATAATTATCTTTCATTGTATTATTTTATTTTGTGCACTTTTAAAAATGGTAACACATCAACCCACAGGTGTGTAATAGGTGTCGTTAAGCCGCAGAGAAATGGGTTCTTTGAAATTGGATGATGAGATGAATTCAAAGTTTACGTGAGATGTGTTTTTACAAACAGAACAAAAAGTCTGGCAAACACAATTACAGAGCTCAAACTCTAAGTCCGTTCAATCACTGCACGTTTTTTATTTATTTCTCTGTTCGCTAACATATATGTTTAAAAAATATCAAAATTGTCGTAGAAGAGTTATTCTCAGTGAACCTGTTAAGAAGAACGAACATGTTAAACCAAAAAATTAAGAAGAATAGAAAAAAGTCACCAAACGGACTTACACAGTCAATTGGAGGGATACGCTCAGGATAAAAATTGAACGTCAGGGTCAGTATTAGCAGAATGATCGTAGCTACTTCTGAGACTCATTTTTATATTTCATAATTAACTGGAAGTTACAATTCTCATTTTTTAGATAATAGACACCTCTGTTTAAATAGCATCATTTAGGCATAAAATGTCAAAGATAATGTGACTGTTCAATGTCTATGTAGATACACTTAATCACATTCTTTTGAGAATGCTAACAATCAAAGGAAATGTCAAAGGCAGGAAGTTAATCTAGGAAAGGAGCATCTACCTAGTACGTCTTTAATTCTGGATCAAAGCTTCACGAACAGGTTCGTTGAAGTGCAAAGTGAAGTTGCTTTGTGGGACATTAGTAAGTACCGGGTTTCAATCAAACGGATAATTCCTCACCTACAGTTCATTGTAACGTGTAAGTAAGCTTGAAGTATGCTCACTTGATAAGAGTATGAACAACCCAATTTCCAATTATTTAACATGCTTTTCTATGTATATTTGGCATGTTTTCTGACTATCATATTTCGGGAAATTGCCAAATATTATTCATATATTGCTTGAAATTGTTTACCGTTTCTCAAGCTTATTTTTATATATATTACTAAATTTATGCTTTAATTTTGATTTGTGTTTCTATGAGCGAGGTTCATTAAGCCTAATATCAATTTCCTGTACCAGAATTAAGCATTATATTTAACAGGAATATCACGGCCGCGTCTAGTATTACGTGACCCCAAGTACATCCCGAAAATGGATAATGGTAACTAATACACGCGACTTGAAGTCCTGTATCTTACAGAAAGACTGATTCCCTTGTAGGAGAAACAATCTATCGTTATCGGCCCACAGTTGCAATTCGACAATTCCGTATTTCATTCAAAATCTACATATTAGAGCTCAGTAGAGATATGATACCTTACTTTACCAAATAAACTAAACAAAGATGAGACCGGTGACGATAAATTGGGCAAAAATCGTTCCTTGAAATCGACAATCGAAGGCAAGGAGATCAATATTGACCACACTTTTCATGACATTTTAGTTATACTTCTATCACATACACAACTGTGTGCCAAAATGTCACCAATATTGTTTAAACAGCAATCGGCAGATTCACATAATGAAAATTATGATGACAACGATGGTGCTGATGCTACTAATTGCCATACAAGTTTGTGTGTATGATTAATGATTCATGATCTGTTTGCAGGCATATCAACTGCTACGTTCATTATTCCCGTCAATGTAGTACATTTTTATCAAGGGGGAGGCGGTGTTCTTCCTCTTGTGAATGATGAGATCCTGCGCCAAAATAGACGTCCGGTCGCGAGACTTTCCCAATCCAGGAATCTCTACCCTCGGGACCCAGACGGACCCACCCAGACGGAACAAAATCTAAGCTGCCGACTGCTCTTCCGACATGAGTGGTAGTGTAATGAATGTAAGTGTAATAGTGCTTAAGTACTAGGTACGTATAAAGCAAAGGAAATGAATGAAAAATTGCGTGCGGTTCGTTCTCTTCTTAGGGCACTGCTTCGGCATTCGTCTGGTACTCATAGGGGAAGCAAACGGAAAACTACCGATCAGAGCAGCCGCCAGCTATCATGCTACTCTGGACCAAGGATGAATTCCACGTAGCTACGTAGCTAGTGTCAAACATCCTTCTCTCCATTAGGACTCTTAACTCCAATTACCAGCCTTCGTCGTCGTCTATGTCGACGACGCCCCTATTAGAAATGCCTCAGCATTGAATGTGCGGGATGTGCTAGTATTCGACTTCCGGTAGTAGTGGTGAATTTATACATTAGGCAGATATATCGAATTCAGAAGCTATCTAATGGGGAATCCTAGCGGAGGGCTGCTCTTATCGGTAGTTCTCCCGTGGTTTCTTCGATCAATATCAGGCGAACGCCGGAGCAGTACCTTCATAACGGACAAGAGTTCGCGCAGTATCTTTCCTTACCGTGCATTATCATTATCTTCTCCCCTCCCCTTAACCAAACTCATCCATTTGTATACTACACTACACACCCACGCATCTTGGGAGTCTAGCAGAACGGCTGAATCGGTACTCTGCGGGTGTAGAATACTTGGAGAGGGAAACCCTGCAAGCCGACGTGTAGGTCAGCGCCGGATCTCACGTACAAGGTGAGAGGAACAACATCGCGTTACACCTCGCGAGATGTAACACGCACTACATTTACTGGACTAATCATCACGTAGTTGATGCCCCGAACATAATAAATATAATCAGCTCCTGCCTCACCGAGGCAGTATATACTGGCTTAGATGAGTCAGTTCATCAATTGATGTCAATGCAGCGTCTCTACCTGGGAGGTCCTAAGGTTCGAATCCGGACGGTGGCTGGTATTCGACTCTCGCTAGATAGCTAGATCGATATCAGCCGCTATGTGGAGGAGAAGTACAGCGGCCGAATACTCTGATCGAAGGTTTTATGAGGTGTCTTCGATATTGATCGAGCGAATGCCGGAGCAGAACCATAACAAACGAATCACGTAGAGATTGTCCTGGCTCTCTCAGCGGGAAATGATCGCCGCTACCTCCAGCAATCAAAATATGCGCTACTCTTACGGGACCAATGGCCATAGATGTTGGTGCGCTCGAAACAGCAATTAATCAATCAACCGAGTTAAGATACGATGAAAACAGAAACAACAACAAAACGCAACAGTAGTGTGTTACGCGAATCGACACGCTGCGCAGTGCCAACATGAAAAGCGGCGGCGGCAGCCGCAGAGAGGGCGGCGGCGGAGTCTGCAACCACCCGGGGCGTGCGCGCGACGTGGCGGCGGTGGCGGGTGGTCGGGTGGCGACGTAGTCGACGGGAGAGCGGGCCGCGGGGTCGGGCGTGCGGAAGCGGCAGAAGCTGCGAGGAGTGCTTGTAGCGCTACGCGGGCGGCGTGGCGCGGAGTGGGAGCGGCGACAGCGTGGCGTGGGGGCGGGGACGGTAGCGGAGCGGGACAGGCGCGGGGCGCCTAATTGAGGCCCGCATGGGGGCAGAAGAAGGTTCGTCTTCCTGCCGCCCCAGTCCGCGCATAATTACATAAGCAGCGTCATGAGGGCAGAGGGCAGGCGCGGGGAGGCGAGGCGAGGCGAGGCGAGGCGTGTGTGGGTGGGCGGGGGCGGTGCATGTGAAAGTGGGCGTGCGAGGGGCGGGGCGGGGCGGGGTGGGGTTGTGGAAAGGCGGGGAAGAGGAGGGGGCGTCGCCGGAAGCCGCTCGTTGGCGCGAGCGCCCCGGGATCCGGCGCGGAGCTCCGGGCTGCCAGATACCCTGCCGCTGGAGTCGCCAACCGCCCGCCAGCCAGCCAACCCTGGAGTAAATCCTCGAGTTACTTCTCCTAACGCACTAGTGACACATCTCGCCAGTTCACGCCTCGGCGTCCGTTGAGCCCTGGAGGAGTCTGTGGCTCAGTTGATAAAGACTCCTCAGCAAACGTGAAATGATCACACGTGATTGCGGCTATCTAACCGGAATTTAAATCATAGTTTGCGGGGTATTTCTTATCTTGACCGTCCACATCCGCTTCTAATTATACTCCGTTGAATTCTAAATACGTGTAGAAGAATCCTGTGGGTCATGGTGTCTGAAACATGATTAGCAACATCATTTATTAAAGTTGGAAAATATGCAAGCATTAATCTATCTGCTTTGATACCTAAATTATGCCAGTATATCTGAGAAAATAGTACTAAACTCACAAATGGCTCTGATATGCCAAGTATTTGACCTTTGTTTTGAAACTCACTCGAAAAAATACTGTGCCAACAAGAAGCTGTCTTAGTCGGTGTGTCGGGAATGTTTTCAAACTATCGTTCTCCATTTACTCACAGCATTTAGTCCATTCCTTTACATAGAGTACTAGGGATAACAAAACAAATCTGTACTTGATAGTCTTTGCAAGATCATGTTGTTCACTAAGAAGTTTCTGAAAGCGAAAGCGAAAATAGCACTAGGAATCGTGTCATGAAATTACAATTTCGATCGTTAGTTTCGAACTATGTAAGTTATTTTTCCACATCAAGAAAATGTATGTTTCGACTACTTAATCCTGGACCACATCTGTGTTGCTCTGCTGGTGAAATGACAAATTCATGGCCGGGAGCACACTCACGCATTTTTTCGAGCAACGACTTTTAAAATTATTCAGGCAGGTCAACTGTTATGGTCATTAGTACCCTGAATTGCATGTTATATTCCAAAGGCGATTCTTCCCGTGCCGGACCGTGAGATTCAGCGCAGACATACACATCGGCTAGCGAGTTTTCCCTCTTCCAGGTACGCACTAGCGACTCAGACAGGATAAGCTCTAGGCTGTTGACAGGTCTTCCCTCATGTATTGTACAGTAGTGAATGTAAATTGTGTGAATGTATGTGTGAAAGGCGAGAGGAAGGGTCAAGGATGAGCTATCCGTTGTTGAGGTACTGCTCTGGCATTCGCCTAGTACTGATCGGAGAAACCACAAGAAAAGGTGATCACATCGGTCATCTGCGAAAATTCTGCTTCAGGCTGTGGTTGTATTCGCCCTTGTTAATGAGCTAGTGTCGAAACTAACACCGTCGGTGATCGAACCATCGGATCTCTCGATAACAGACGCTGCAGAGACTACGGTAATGCTGCCATTCAGATAACTCAGATGGTAAAAACAAGGGAATCACATACCACATCTGACAGAATTTTCAGTGTTTCATCGTACAAATCATCGGTAAATTTTCGTCTAATATACCGACCCTTATACCTCCATATATAGTAAATTAGCCTCCAATATACTTCAGGCACAGAATCACGGATGTGGAAATGCAAGAGCACTTGCCTAACATTTTATATAACCACATATGAAAAGCTAAACTTACGTACTGTGTGATCGAAAATTAGCCTGCTATTTGGGAGAGAAACGTGCAGTTCTACGAGCTTTAAGATGATCATGCGTAGATTTGAACAACTTATAATCATGCAGTCAGAAGGGCTGGAAAATAGAGTACACCAGTCTATATGAGTTCAACGCTTCCTTTATAGTCTTGTAATACCCGGGGCACAATGTAGAACTCTAGAACTCAGGATATCCAATCACAATTATAGGTTCGGAAGTAAGGCATTTCCATGCCTCAGAATTATAGATCTGCGATTCAGGTAATATACAAGCGAACGGGTAGTTATCTGCCAAGGCAATCAGACTACCCTTCTCAAGTGTAAATCAATAAAGGATCGACGACTCGAGTTTCATAAATCACAGCTACTGACGGACTGAATGTATTTTTAAAGAACAAGCAAAGCCAATAACACTAAAATGAACTCCCTCATGGCACATAAGATATGTGCAATCAT
The DNA here is from genome assembly GCA_017312745.1 of Gryllus bimaculatus. Lineage (NCBI taxonomy): Eukaryota > Metazoa > Arthropoda > Insecta > Orthoptera > Gryllidae > Gryllus > Gryllus bimaculatus. Next base: position 3,073,911 of record BOPP01000073.1, on the reverse strand, counting down.
TACATTTATCCATTCCGAAAGACATTGTGTTTATAGAATACGTCGTACATTTCCTTCAGGATTCTTTTTCCTGTTGAAATATTTTTTTTGAAATTATGGGTTTCTCTTCACGTTATGTGCGTTAACTCTTTGTTTTTTATGACATTGGATTTAAGGCAGTAGTATACATTAAAATGCGTACATTACAAAAGCATAAATTACATACCTACAAACATATATATTAATTAACATAAATAATGACCGTTAAACACAATCTTATGATGTATAATAGCAAGCTGAAACTTATCTTCCATCACCAGTGAGATTTGCCCGCTTTTTCTTTTCACAACTGCTTCGACATCACTCTGCAAGGATCCTTCGGAAATGTTTAGTACTAGAGTCGGATTACCGCGTATCTACTCAGCATTTTCTAGAACCGCTTTTTTAGGGGTGTGAAGAGTTCTTTGGTACACGTTGATTCAAAACATTTTTACTCGCACTTTTGCTATAGAGTAGTGTCCATAAGCTTGCTTTACAAATTTTAGAACAGTTACTGAATACTCAAAACAATCTAGATAATTTGTTGTCTTTACTGTGTGACGTAACACAACGTTCATTCAACGCTGTTTGTTTTCAGCAATTTTTTCTTCTCGCCTGACAAGAAACCGAACACTTTAACTTCGATTTTTCCAAACGCATTGACAAAGTAGCCAGCTACATACGTTTACAAAATGCATTTGGGTTTTCATTAATTCGAAATGGCTTTGTAATTGCAACTCACTTCAAAATACAAAAGAATGTGCATATAATATTCAATTAACACAATTCTTATGAATGCAGCACTGCACAGCAATGCCTTCGCGTTTCGCGCTAGCGAAAAACTGTTTCATTGGAAGAGATGAGAGCTCTTTTCAGTGGAGATATATCTCACACTTTCTGCGTTCAATGTCTTACGTACGTCTCCTACAAACTTATGCTAGCTGAGTGTTACATTTTTGAGACATGTCACGGCACTCGCTGATACTGCGTCTCGCACACTCAGCCGAATGATCCATTCGTCCATAAACAACTGTTGTTGTCTTGTGGCGTCGTGGAAAAATGCACACATACAATTAAAAAGTATACACATTGTTATTTAGAAAATGTACAAGTGCATCGAACTACCCCGTACACACTTTCCGGTATTTTCCGACCGCCAGCCGCGATCATACTTTCCTCTGGATACACCACATTTACAAGAAAGACCCTCCCTCGAAGCCTTTCTAGTAAATGTGCACGCTCCTTCCGCGCCACTCATGAGATCCTCGTCACCCGTGCAACGCACGAATACGCACCAGCCTGGGCGTGAATTTTGCGCAAAGAGCGAGGTTCACAAGAACAAAACCTGCTGTCCTGGGCGAGTCGGTTCAGTTTATACTCGTCGGCCTATCCCCACCTGACCACCATTAAGCGTCGGAAGGAGAGCGTGGGGGGGGGGGCGGATAATGGCGACAAGCTCAGGAGCCCACCGCGGGATGACATTCCCCGTGATAGAACACGTCATTGTGTAGTGTAGTAGACCGCGTAAGGTTTCTACTGCACATCGTACCTCCGGGCCCAAACTGTGTGCTCGAAATATTGTCTAGAGTGGAGGGATCCATCCAGTTCGTTAATTATACATCTCTCATACAGTTTCCTGTCAAGTCAAGAGGTTACGGAAGGATTAGGGTATAAATACCATACATGAAGGACACCGAATGTTGCCCTTTCTACGAAAACAGTGTAAAATATTCATGCCGAAAAAATGGAACTATTATTGAGAAAATGAAAGAATTCGTTTTAAATTCTCAGGAGTCTATGTCAGGCAAGGTCGATCGGGGTTTATTCATTTTGGAAAAATTCTGTGAATGGTTTAAGCACTAGTGTTGTTTACAGACGGCCAAAAAGACAGATGGCCGATTTTAAACAAACAACTGGTTCTTAATATCAAGGGACTCGAAATACGTACGTTACTCCGTATATACGTATGAATGTTTAGTTTCCACTAAATAATTTCGTATACATGACACTATATAACAACTTCAATGACACTATATAACAACTTCAATTTCTTTCTTCAATTATAAATGATTATAATCAACTATAAATAGCGACTTTTAATTTATGGAAGTACTCTGAATAATTTGAACAGTTTACTAAAGCTTTGGGTGGTACACTTTTAGGGACAAATGAAAAAGCATCGGTTTTTTTCGTACACAAAAGAGTTTGGTACAGTTTGGGTCACTCCCAATCAGCTACGAGAACGTGTAAAATATCTTCACTCGAATTGAGGAAAGATATAAAGTACATTGTAATTTGGAATTCAAGTATTCATACTGAGAATTTAATTCAAAAAGACGTCTTATTTTTCTGAGCACATGAAGTGCTAGAATATGCTCCGGACAACAACAGCGGTGCAGTGTTCGGCCCGGCTTAGTTTTATTTCCAGACCGCTTTCGTGTTTTTAATGTTTGAAAACGAGAGAATCCTTTGCAGTTTGCCTTGTTTCCGGGAATTTTTCGATTTCAACGCACACGCGCGCGGCAGTGGCAGCTAAATACAGAACGGCGAGTGCGCCGCCAGTCGCCAACCGCCCACGGGCCCCAAATTTTCTCCGAAACGCTTAGCTGGCGGCGAGAGGTGGATGGCGCGGGGGAGGCAGGAGCAGGCTGCTAGCTTCCTGGCGATCGCGAAGAGGGCGTGGGCGGAGGCAGCGGGGCCCAAGGAGTTGGTAGGGTGCGGTTGG
>BOPP01000073.1:3045461-3062437 GCA_017312745.1 Gryllus bimaculatus | reverse complement strand
TATACATTATCCCCTTTGGATTATGTATATATAATCAGTTTGGAGCAATACTTATTACACGATCCACAGCATCAACAACGGTTTACAAAACTTGTCTGACTGGAAATTTGTTATATCTTCAGCAACACCTCACTTAAAAGATCATGATCGCCTCCTCACAAAAAAATATTTTTCTTTCCGTTTCATACGGGTCATTGCCACATCTAATTTTTTAATCAAACAAACGTTGCGACATATTTGATATTTCTGCCCGAAAATCCTCAACACTGGAAGTTGTATACCACTGTGTTGCGCTTTGCTGAACGTCTTTTATTTTCTTATTTTCATGTACAGATCCATTCTTGATCTTTTTGATTCCTTTTTACAACAAAGGCACGATAGCCTCACTTTTAAGCCAGACTCAGCTGTTGTTGCAGCCAGAGTTTTCACCGTCATCGCTGCTACCAGTATGAAGTCACAGATTTGTCTTCCGACTGATATATGAGTTCGCGAGAATGTGATGCTCTTGAGGTTCATATTAGTTGGATCGGCTCTCATAGCCAGCTCAAAAGTTGCAAGCTTTCCAGAGACTGATTATGTCAGTTATTACGCGAGACGTCAAAGTGCGTACCCAATTTTCATCGATTTATTGACAGCGATTGCGAGCTCGTCAACTATTATGATCATTAGTCCCGAAAGCGAAGTGCATGTTTTTTATCGGAAGGTGGCGCTAGTCTTCCCCCGCTGTATGGCGAGATCCGGCGGCAACCTACCGTCAGCTAGCAGGGTTTTCCCCACCCACACCAATGGTGCACCGCCTAAGCCAGGACAAGCTCAAAGCTCCCGACCGGTCTCCCGGCATGTGTGGTAGTGTAGTGCATGTTGGTGTAAGTGTGTGGATAGAACAAGCAAGTGGTAGGAAAGATCACGCTCGATCCGTGGTCAGCTTGCTCCGGCACTCGTCTGGACTTGATCGGAGAATCAAAGGAAAATTAACGATCCGAGTAGACGGCCGTTAGAATTTTCCTCTAGACAGCGACTGAATTCGACCTAGCTGACACGCTAGTGTCGAAAATCCTTCCACTGCACTACGGTTTCCGAGACCCATTTTTGTGTCCAAAATTAAGGCCCAAATTAATTTTGAATCCAAAATTAAACCCTCCTCAATTAAACATTGGCGAGATACGTGACCCAATTCGCACATTTAATGGATGAGTAAAAACGATTTTGCTGGAATAATGATGGTGTGCTGGTGGGAAAAGAGGCAGGGGAACACGAGAATCCTGAGAAAACCTGCCGCCAACTTGTTCTGTTCACAGAAAATTTGTCATGAATCGAACAGGACTTCAATACTAGTACCCGTAACTAGAAGGTGAGTAGTTTGATCACCTCGGGTAGCTCTAGTGGACACCCAATAGCAGTACCCTCATCCCTGCCACGATTGCCCCCACCTTGCTACCTACACAGCCGCCAACAAGACTGCCAATACGACAATTTTCTTAGCTGACTGCATGGATCGACCGTATCTTGAATACCACTCATAGTACCCAGAAGTAGAAGGTGAGCAGTTTGATCACTACACCTTTGGCCACCCCAGTTCACAACCACCAGCGCTACCTAAACCCCTGCGTTACACGGAACGCCTGCCACGACTACCACCACCTTACCGCCCACCCCGCCTTCATCAAGGTTGCCAACGCCGCGCAACCTTCTTAGCTGCCTGTTCCGCCACTGAACCCTCCTCAATTAAACATCGGCGAGAAGCCTATCGCGCCGTGATCCGCGCCGCTTCCACCCCCGCCCCCGTCGGCCCGCGCCGTCACCCTCCTCCGCGCCACGCCTGATCGCGTGCGCCCCCGAGCGAAAACAACCCTGCTCCCCCGGAGGACCACGCGGGGGTGGTTCTGGGGCGGAGGGTCCGCGCGGCCGCGGCGACGAGGGTGGCTGGTGGCGCTGGCAAGGAGCACTCCACTGGCCACGTATACCCTGATCAATATTCCGCGAGAGATTTTAAGCGATTTTGAACGAATGAGTTGGGGGAAACAGGGAAGTAATACGTTTTAGAAGTGAAAATATAATTATAATAATACGAAATTACAATGAAAATGGGGAATTTCCTAGTATGCATGAAATTAAAGTTGGCTGCTAAAATCTTGTGGTGAACCATAATAAAGGATAAATAATAGTTGTTCAGGCACCAATGGCGATATAAAAGTTTTTAATGAACGAGCGGCGACCTAAAGCCCTCTGGCAAAGGCCAAAGGCCATCGGGCTCTTTGTCGACCCACGATCATTAGAACCTTTAACAGCCGTGGTACATGAAATATATAATTTTTTACCTAATTTTAATAATTAATATTTACTTATTACTAATTAACTAGATGTTTTCTTGGCTCGGGGTGTCTTTGCAAATTTCCTTTCATAATTTCCTCTCATAATTACCTTGATAAGAGAACATGTAGTATTATTAAACTGTTTTCATATTTCCTGCGTAACCATGATCCTCTCGATTCAGGTATGTTATGTAGCACATATCAGGCTACGCATTGAAGGCAATAACAAGTAATAGCGTATGAGTAAAAAATAAAAATAAATTCATCACAATACAGTTAAATCGTTTTTATAAAAACATTAAAACAAATGTGTTTTCGGAATCATTTCAGGCTCAAAGGTTTCAAGTAGCCTGGATTAAAAACCCATTGAACATGTTATTTCTGATGATTGGAATATGTAGGGGTCAACGCCATCATAAGAGCTAGGGAGCTAGGTATGTATGCATTTCTAATAGGAGGGGACTGGGACAGATCACTCAGTGCATCAACCGATGTCACTACAGCCCCACTTACCAGGAGGTCCTATGTTTGAGTCCCGACGGTAACATGATTTTTGACTAGCTTGTCAGCTAGGCAGCGACTGAATTCAGTCGGTGTCTGGAGGAGAATACTACAGGCCGGCTGCTCTGATCGGTAGTTTTCCGTGGATTCTCCGATCAACAACAGGCGAATGCCGAAGCAGTACCGTAACACAAGAGCCACATACCGCAAGGGGCACATCCATTTCCTTCCTCTTCCTTGTATCCTCACTCCTTACACACACTTACACTACATTACATTACCACTACATTACCACAGATGCAGGGAGACTTTGAGCTTGTCCCGGCTGGGGTGGTATCCCCTGGAGGGAGATTCCTGGTTGGGGAAAACCCCTCTAGCCGACGGTAGGTCGGTGACGGTTCTCGAAATAGAGCGGGGGAAATTGCACCACAACATCCCGAGCAAAAACATGCATTACACTTACGAGACGGGATAATCACAATCAATCAATCAACCAATGAAACCAATTGGAGAGTTCCAACAGAAGGTGATGCATCATTCAAGTGGGTGGAGAGGGACTGAGGCTTCAGAGGCAAATTCCACGCTCGGTGGGAATGCACATGAGCCCCCTCCCCCCACACCGCGCGGCATTGATTTTTTTATTGAGCCTCCTACGCATACGGCGAGTTGGAGCAGAAATAGCCGCTCTCAAGGCTGAATATACAGATCTGTTTTATGGCGCGAATAGCATCATTCACTTGTGATTAGATTGTTGCATTGGAGGAATTTAAACAAATTCGTTCACTCACTCATGCACGCACGCACTCACTTTCGTAGCCTTGCACTGACGTATCCATTCACGCATTCATCCACTCATACACGCACATTCAACCACTCATGCACTCATTCACTACAATAGCCGTCATAGCAACATTCAATTCTCTGAGAGAAGGACATGTCTCAACTGAATAGCATGACACCGAGTCACTAATAGTATCTTTATTCCCTTCTGTATCTCACAACCTTTATTTCATCGTTTCTCACTCCCTGCAAGACATTCTTTTCGAAGTCATGAAATGTTAATGTATCAGGAACCTACGTTTGAATTCATATGAAATTTCTTCTGTTCAGACTTCATAACTAGTTATTGAGTATTTTGTTGGAAACATCCGTGAAAAACGTACACCCCCAAACGTTTGCGAGAATGGTAGAAGAAACACGGCTAAAATAAACAGTTAGGGCGCACAGAAGGGAGAGGGTCTAGTTAAGGTGCTGTTCGAAGACGGTAATAATTAGAGACCTGAGGTTGGTGACAGAAAGCAGACACCAGTGACAAGCTTTTATGGTGATCTCGGAGACTAGTGTAAAGGATAACGGTGACTCTATATCACGTGGCAAAGAAAACGAAATAATTAGTAAATTCAGGAACGTGTTATGCAAGAATTGTAATATGACAATGACAGTGATATAGCGTGATAATTCGAATAGCGATTCTTTAAAAGATACTTAAAGCGATATTAGTAAAATCAAATTTGTTTTGTTTAAACTTTTATCCAAAATTAAAATGAATTGCATATATTGTTCATTAAATGAAATGTTAAAATGCAACTAAAAAGATGCAAAATGGGATATAGTGCTATAATAATGTAAGGGACCATGTTGAAAATAAAATCAGAAAACAAATAACGGAAATGCCTTTATCCCCAGGATAAGAAAAGCGAACTTTTGTTTTATGACAGAAATAATTACACATTGCAACAACAACCTAATACTATTATCAAGCTGGACCCGTGCGAATATGCCGCACGTTGTGAATGATTGGTTTAAAAGTTACATGTTTTATACTGGGTTCTAACTTTGAAATTCCTCCCCCTTACTTGTGCGCTGCAGCATTCCACGCCCGGTATTGTTCGTTAGGAAACATTCTAATGTAGGAAAGCGTTGAGATTAAAATTTTCGGAATATGAAATAGTAACTTTAATTTTATTGTGTAATATTATTATTTTTCTTTATACCATCAATTTAATTTTATGTAGATTTCGAGTTTTCTGGATCGAATCTAACCCCATTCATACTACAGTGTAACGGTCTCCAAAAGGAAGTGGAAGAGCTAATCTATAAAAATATAATATTTAGTTTAAAATCGTCTCATTTAGTAGAATATGAGGCTTATGAAACATCTGTACCCTCTGAATTCTCGTTTCCCCCCAAATCCCCATAGTTTCTTATAAGTCGTAAAAAAAAGTCATTTAGCATTAACAAATTAGGATAATATTGTAGATTTTGGCAGATGTTTCCAAAAGTATAGTCCATCATGGCTTTTTTGTCAATAAATTTGATTTTGTCCTTTTGTTTTTGAGTTTGAGTTGGTAGACTGTTTATTACACGACTTTGCAGAGGAAAGGGGATTACGTTAGGGGCAGTAATGGCAGAAGAGCGGAGGCCACTTCCATGGGATAATAGTTTCGCTTTACGGTTGCTGTGAGTAGTTCGTCTAAGTGCGTAACCATGTCAGGAAACCCGTTTCACTTTCCTCGTTCCATCAGTGCGGTGAGCCATGGTGTTTCACAGCATGCAACCTCTAGAACGTGCAATCGTTACTTGGGCGTTGACCGTCAGATTCTATCAGTACTAAAACAAGTGCTAAGATTTTATTCGTTTTAAGACAATTCCGTTAATGTTTAAAAAAACATTTCGTGAATATTTAAATCTGGTTCTAGAGACTTGTAACTAAAAAATTATGTTATGTGTAAATGTATTATTAGCATTAACTTGTTGTTTTTTACCGTTACAATAATATCAGCGTTACAATATAGAGTCGGATGTAATCGATATTTCTTTCACAAATTAACCACTACTTGTAAAAAGTTTCATTTATCAGTAATGTCTTGGGGAAAAGATTTGATGCATAACACAACTCTGATCGTTCGCAACAAAAAACTTTCTGGATGTAAGTGAAGTAAAATTGACCTAAAATGAACCTAAAACTCTCTTCCAGTTTTCTTGAATCTAATCGTCTTCGTTTTTAATATTGTTCTGGGATTTTATTTAAACTACCTTTTTGATTTATAGAAAATCATTTTTTCGTAAATCAAACGTGATAAATGGAATTTAGTCGGAACTAAAAATTTTACTTCCTAAAAAAATAATTATATAATTTCCTTTTTCGATTAATGTTATATGCTCACAGGTCCGTTTGCATTTACCTATTTTGTAGCTTACACTCAAGCTAATATCTTAATATTTGAATTCCGAGGGGTATGAAATAGCAAGAAACTTGCAAGTGCTACGGTGTTGAGTTAAAAACCTCTCGACCCACGGAAGATCAAATAACGGGGAAATACATTTTAACATTCCATTGCGTTGAGGCACAGCTGGTTCAGACGTCGGCAACTCTTAATCTTGAGAGCTCTACATTCCCCGCGAAAGGCTCTATTTCTTTCTCTTCTCTCATTCGTTATCAACAAGACCAATCGGGAATCCATCCAAGAGTCAATGAAGCATTACAAAAGTCGGTCGCCTAAAAGGTACCGATGTTTACCGCGAAGCAAGGTAAATCTTTGGTGTTGACAGTAAACATGGGGCAAATGCGTGGTTGGGAAGTGCCAACGAAGCCTGGCCCGCGCTGTGCGACCTGCGCAAATGGGTCAGCTGCGGCGGGGCTGGAATGGGACTACGGATGGGGTGTGGGGTGAGGTGGGGTTGAGGAGGGCGAAGTGCGGTGGGGCGGGGTAGTGAAAGCATGTGGCGGGTCGCGGCGGAGAGTACAGGCAATGGTGATGCAGTGGAGGGTGGCAAGCCGAAGGGGAAGGAAGCACAGCCGCTGAGCGGGGGCACAGACGAGAGAGATAACGATGACGTCGCACGAGTGTGCTGGAGGGAGGGAGGCGACTGACTCATACTACGCAGGAAAATCATAAGGTCTCCCTTCATCCAGGAACGGCAGGCTCGTTTACGGACTCGCCCTTGTGCTACCAAGTTAAATTGCGATGTTGGCGTGGTTGAGTGCATTTCCTTTTACTATATTGTCTTTGTGCTTTTGTGATTAATACAGTTAATTATATTTATGAGCACGTAAGATATTAAATGGATCATAATAAATGAACTGATAGTGCAATCTATTGATATCGTAACACATTTATTTAGTCTCGATAAACATGGACGGTAATCTAAAGACTTGGTGAAGTGTTGTTCCAAGTACAAAGGAGGTTTATATGATTCAAATAATTTTCGTATATTAAGATTATCTACTCCAATCATGCATTTTTTCAAAGTGGTATTTAAAACGAACAAATAATAATAATAATAATAATAATAATAATAATGATAATAATAATTATATAATTTCTAATGTAATTGAAAACTGATGGAAACTTTATTTTATTTATTTGTCTTTTCGACGGATATCTCCATTTTTATTGTCAAACGAATATAAAGAAGAAGATATTAAGAAATTGTTTCCCTTTGTTCACATACTGTACGGCATTTCAGATATTTATAGTGCCAACATGATTGTGAAAGAAAATGCAATATAAATTTATAGAATAACATAATATTATTGCAATGTTGAGAGACCGAGAAGAAACAAAGTAACCTTTAAAAATCATTAGGAAAGACAAATATTTTAAGCACATTTCAAGATTGATGTTTTCAATTTAAACGCCCAAATTGAATTGTAATTATACAATGATTAAATTAAAAATAAAGAGCTAAATAAAAATAAACATTTATCATATATTCAGTACATTGTTTAAGGAAAAATGAATACTTCTTTTCTCAGGATCTAACAGAATTTCTCCTTCTTTCTCATGTGCTCGCTGAAGCAGAGAAGAACAGATAGTGGAAAAAACTCTTCCATCTAAATAAAAAAAAGTTTTAGCTGGTTTCCCCAACCCAGAATTTAACAGAAGAGGGGTAAATGTTCTGTGAAAATCGAGCATACGACGAATGTCCCTAAACAACCAACCCCTTCGAATTAACAAATTTGGAAAAACACTTAATTTTCAATTTGGTATTTTTGGCAAGCCAAAGTTATCTCCACTCTTCCAGCAAACGTATCTAACGTAAATCAAAACGATGCATTTTGAAGAGATCACTAAATCATCCTGCGGTTTCTGAACATTTTTCTGATCGAAAGAGGTTTTGGGAACAACAAGGGTTGAGAAGCGCTGCGCTAATGGTAAGCATACCAGGAGCAGTAGAAAGGGTGGAGAAACGCTGTGCCATGTGCCATTAGATTGGGGGAATCGGATGTGAAAACAAGAGAGCCCAAGCGGCGAGGACTCGGACCGACTAGCCTTCGCCACGACGCCCAACCCTTCTCCACCAGCCTCAGAGACGAACTCACCCTCGCCGACGCTTTAAAAACAAAACTGAACATTTGCATGTGCAATTTTCAAAAATTCAGACATTTTCATTGATATTATTTCAAGTTTTAATTTTAAAGGACAGATTTCGTGAAGAAAGTAATGTATCTTCAATATTATAGTTGAAAGAAAATGCCCAAATAATTTGAACTTTTGCAATTTTTGAAAATTAAGAGAGGTCAACAAAAATTGAACTTTCGCCATTTAATATCAAGGATTAACACAACGATGATTCGCATTATACAGCGTATGAGAGGGAGCAATATACTACATGTAGGATAAGATTTATTCACTTTTTGTATTTCAAGGAAGCCCAACACTAGTTTTTCTGTCGAAAAATCGCCACATTTCGCTGCAGCATTACAATACTTTCTCTTTACTATGTACGTACGTAGTAGGCGAGGGAGCAAATAGTTTCCGCGCGCTGGTCTTCCCCGCTGGATGGCGAGTTCCGGCACCGACTCACGTCGGCTTGCGGGTATGTTCCCCAACCAAGTATCTCCCACCAACGTAGCACCACTCCAGCCGGGACAAAATTTTAGCTCCAGAGTGGCCCTTCGACAAGTGTTTAGTGTAGCTCAAGGCAATGTAAGAGAAAGATGTTTTGGGTAGCACCACTTTTTCGGTATTAAAGGCACAAAATGCGAATTCTACGATACAAAAGTTACAAAAGAAAGAATTTATTAGTTATAAGAGCATGAAAAATCCAATTTTCGATATCAGCATCTTTTAACACGCGTTTTTCTGTCAAAAATCGTTATTTTCTCCTGCAAGATATGAGTAACACTTATTTTTTCTTAATATGTAGTAAAAATGGAAGCCAGTGTGGCAATCCGAAGAGCTTTACTATGCTCCGTGCAGTCACGGAGGCGACGGGATAAAAGGCAATGACTGAGTACGACTGTCGGCTGACTAGGTTAAAGGAGGATTCTTAGTAGTTCCCTTCGAAGCCAGGAAAGGGATTACTAAACCTTGTTACGGAAAAACGTAACTGAACTTTTTTAGTTGTTGTTCATTCCCAAAATAGCAAAAAGCCTTTGACATCATAATAAATAACTTTACAATCGCATTTTAAATTACACATTATTAAATTAAAAAGGATTTTCTTTAATGGTGTGATAAAATGAAACTAAGTTTAGTGTAAGCGTTTAAAAATAGAATTATCTGAAGATAATAAACCAGACAACAAGCCTCTTCTATACCGAGTCACCGCAGGTTTCATTTCAACACAAGACCCGCATTTGTCAAAATTAACGAATCATAGCATCAGTTTGATCACAATTCAGAATATTTTGAAAATACGTGAAAACAGTTCCTAGTAGCTAACTTGCATGAACTCTCCGCATTTCTGGCACCCAAATATTAATTTCTGGCCACTGTGCGCACAAGAGAAGAGTCAATGCGTGTGGAACTTGCGTGGGAAGAAATGTGCAGGAGGGGGAGGGGGAGGGGGAGAGGTTGGGTAGGGTGGGGAAGGGCTGCCGTCTGCGCCGAGGGGGGGCTATGCGGGGGGGTTCCCCGCCAGGCGGTCCCAGCAGGGCGGCGCGCCGCGAGCTCCACGCTACATTTGCTGCTACTCAAGCGATCGTCCCGAAGGGCCCAAATGAGGCAGCCAACACGGCAAGGAACGCGGCCAGCGTCTCGCAAAATGTTCGCAATCAAGAAAGTGTCGGTACGTTCCTTGTAAGTTCGAAGAAAACTGTTTGCGCCATACATTTTTTTATGAATAAAAATGGACTATGATTTGTGTTTTTTTTTATAAAACGTTGAGCGTTAATCTTTAACTAAAAGTTGTTATATGCCAACAGTGGGAGAAAGCAGCCGTTGGAGTTCCATTGAAAATGTATTATTTTGTATTTACATTACTAAAATTTTATAATAATTTTATAACATTTTCTTTAACTCCATTACTTATTTTTGTGTGTTTACTGAACGCAGCACTTTAGGTTTTTCTAGAATAATTAATAATGTTTTTTTAAGTTTAGTTTAATTTAATATTATTTTGGGTTCTAAATAGTCATCTGCCACTGTGATGTGTCCCTTTGTAACACATGAAACATGAGCTTGCGGCTCTTATTAACTTTGTCCTCCTCTCTTATATCCTACAGACGTGCCACGTAGAAAACGATACGAAAGGCGGGAAAGCTTTTTGGGCTTCTGCAACGAGAACTGATTACAGGAGATAGGCGCCCTGCGCTTGTGACGTAAGCGTGTTTGAAGAGCATCAAGTGCCTCTGCCGCCGAACGCGGAGCGACATCACGTTGGTTTACGGAGAGGAAGTTGATCGCTGGCAGCCGATTGCTTTGGAGGGGGTAGAGCTGTCAAAACTTTCAGGGCTTGTGCAGTGAAACATTTTGCTACGCAGTTCAGACACAGCATGCACTAAATGCTTCTCGAATAATCGTTTTGTGACACAAAGTGGTTCGCTAGAAAAGCTGTTAGTGCATCGGTCCGTTGTATCCAAGTTGGCAGGTTCACAAAGCCTTGGATTGAAGTAAAGCTGGCTGTCCCTTGTAGTAGACTGCGTGTTAAATATCCTCTAGCCCAAAAGAAGCCTCTGAGCCAAATTCAAATCACCGTTTTTGTCGACCGAGCGTTCCTTCACCGCTAGATGATAAAAGGAGCATATCAAAATATAGTCAGACGGAAAAGCGGGCCTGGTGGCCCGAGTCTGGCCCCTTAAAATAAAACACTAACTAACACTTTCATAATGGGAAGGTACATAGCAGGGTTACTATACTTTTACGCATCAACAACTAACATCCGACAAGAGAATTGTTTATTTTCGGAAGTATTCGATGTGCACATTTTTTCTTTCTATTGAGCTGTGTTCTTCTACACACACAGGCGATCAAAGAAGACTCGTCAGCATTTTCGCAATCCAAGGAAATATCATTGTGGCTAATAAGTTTAATTAAAGTTTATAGGTGATTGACTACGTTGATACTTTATCTTCTGGGTCAAAACGCAAAGTTAAAGCATTCACTCCTTACATGAGAATCAACCGTAGCTCCCAAATTCACTTAACTGGATGTTATCGCGTTCCTATGTACTTAACGCTTTCATCTGCGAACAAGGTGTGTCACCTTTGTGATCGAAGAATTAACGATGCACTTCCTTAAACACATTATGGATAAATATCGTGCAACTTGTCTCAGTATTAGTATATTATCAGGTTAGACTATTCAGACTCTCTCTTTCTAATGCTTCTTCCATCTCATAATTTTACCATCAATTGTCTTGCTTTCGTCGAAGTAGATAGAAGTATTTACAAAACATAATGGTAAATCCCAAAACTGAATCTACATCATGGAATTTTGTTAAAAAAGTCCGTACGGAACTTTACAGCAATTTCAATGTATTTTAGGGCAAAACGCGGCGCGGGTATGCAAGTGGAATATCGAAGACACACCTTTAATAATCCTAGAGTTTTCCTCTCTGTGATCAACAAACAATATGAAGCAAAATTACATAAAACACGGAACAGTTTTTAGCTGGATAAACATTTTAAAAGTAAGATAGAAGTATTAAAACATGTAATTTAAGTTCTCACAAAACCTTTTCACGAAACGAATACAAAAATTATGAGAAAATATAAAAATTTGCATCTTCTGAGTGTACCGCATGAATTAACTTGCTATAGAGAGGTAGTTAATAGAAGCAAATTCACCAGGACTGGAAGAGCTTGCGCAAGCGGGTATGTGTACTATGCAAGCAAAGGCAAGAGTAGAGCAAGAGTAGGAGGCGGTGGAGAAGGAGGTGTAGGTGGAAGAGAAGGCGAAGGAGGAGTAGGTGAAAGAAGACTAGGAGGAAGAAAAAGAGTAGGAGGAAGAGGTTGAAGAAGATGAGGAGGAAGACAAGGAGGGAAGAAGAGGAGGGTCAGAGGAGGAGGGGGCAGAAGAAAAATAGGGAGGAAGAGGAGGGTAAGAGGAGAAGGTAGAAATGATGCACGTGGAAGAGGTGGTGCAGCAGGAATAAGAGCAGTACCAAGAGGAGGAGGAGGAGAAGGAGGAGGAGGAAGAAGAAGAAGAAGAAGAGGAAAAGGAGAAGCAGAAGGCAGAAATGGAGCAGAAGGAAGAGAAGGAGCAGAAGGAAGACAAACAGTACGAAGAGTAGGAGAAGCTGGAGGAAGAGGAGACAAGTAGGCGAGCAGGGGCGATTCCCGGACGGAACTCCGCCCCCAGTGCCATTCGCCAGGACCTCCTCCATCGCCGTCGCCGTCACCGCCGCCGTCGCCCTTTCCGCTCAGTGAGCAATGTGCTCCCTTTTCGTGCGCTGCGCGACATCCGCTAAGTGCATGTTCGTCTAGGACAATCGCGTACGTTCACCTCATATATCACGTCACTTAGGCAGCGCCGCGCCGCTGCACTGCTGCGAATATGTTCGCTTCCTTCGCTCTGGTGCATTGCCCTTCACGAAAGCTGCACTCGCCGGCGGGGTGGCGAAATATGCATCATACACGCACTGGAGCAGAAAGTCGTCATCGGAGTGTGGAAACTCCGTTAGAATTTATGTAAACAACTTCATTTCGCAATTACCTTCTGAGTTTTTTTGACAGAAATTTAACATTATTCCGTGAAATAAAAGCTCTCTTTAAAGGCTATTAGTGAAGCTTGTGGAATAGATCTTTGAAGTGTACTCGGGTGCTCATTGTTCCACAATTGCATACTAGTCTTTGATTTTGTTCACGGTCAAAATGGTGGACAATGTTCAGGGTTTCCCAATCTTTAAGAACTACTCCATACTAAAACAATTTGATTTGTATATATTATGAGACACGATGTGTCCCCAAATAATTAGCATCTTTTATGTTCTAAATTAATGATTTCATACCAGTAATAAAAATCTAAAACAATTACTAACAATGAGAAATAAATAAAGATGTTGTCTGGTATCAATACTTTTTATTCAGCTTATGATCGTTTCGATCGCGTAGCGATCATCCTCAGAGCTTGCAGCTTCTGGGCCGGAAAAAATAATAATAATAATAAAAAAGGCCCAGAAGCTGCAAGCTCTGAGGATGATCGCTACGCGATCGAAACGATCATAAGCTGAATAAAAAGTATTGATACCAGACAATATCTTTATTTATTTCTCATAATAAAAAGGTATCTACCTCACCAGCGATCCAATTAATAATTACTAAGAAATTTGCGATGCCATATACAAACGAAGAAATTCGGGTTTAAAATAGCATCAAATATGAAATTGCAGGAACTCTCAACTGAAAGAGAAATATTACAAAAATTAAAAGACTTAATGTTTTGTTTTGCACATCGAAAGCATCGAAGGCGTTCTGTGTGTGTTACTCTCTTACAAGTATGCACCAGCCCTCGTGTTTCTTCATGAAAGTATAGGCCAAAATTGCTTTTGTGGCGCCCTATCTTGCGAGTTGTTAGAGCATACGCTCCCGCACAAGGAGTTCAAGAGCGAACTAAGCCGCTTACTTTTTCCAATCACGATCGCACCGTGTATTTCTTGCGCCAAAACGCGAAGTAATCTGAAAGTTGCAAGAATTATAGCCATACGTTGCTATCTGCAGTATCGATTCCTTTACCCACCTAGAGCTTTAGCAAATTCTCTGTACATTTTACCTTCTGGCGGAAGAGGTGTTCTGTTTTTCCCCTCTGTGTATTTTACCTCGCAACTGAAGATATATGTATTTCCTCTCTGTTACTGAAAATATTCCATAGTCTTTGGTACTGGAAAAATATATTTTTTCGTATCAGGGTGTTGATGATGCTGAAGCATTCACATCTATGTTTTGCCATTGTCCAATTCACAAATTTCAGAAGAGTTGTGTCACATCCCTTAGGGAATATAAACGTGAACTTTGATCTCATTATTTACACAGATTGGTTACATTTACCACAGCACAATACGCAGCTACACTTTTTTAATTTAATTAATTCGGTCATTTTACTTATTACAATAAATGATACTCAAGTGCTTACATTCAAATTAAAGGGGAAATACAATCAAGAAAACTCTTACTAAATATGAAATTGCCAACACAGAATTTGGATAGCAAACAGGATGCACAAAATCTTACATTAACAAAACCTCGAACATTGACATATTAAATAATACGCGTGTGTGTGGTATTTATGGACTACTTTTTGGAGTCTACAATGCTACCTAAACAATCGGCAAAAATAATCCATGTTTTTTTGCTTTAATATGTGCTTTCCTCACAGACACAAATTAACGTTTCACACAAAAATAATATTTAGAAAATAAGAGGGATTTGAAAACGCCAAACGTATTCTTTTTGTTGTTTCTAAACACCGAAATGCATTACATGAATTCCATCTCTACTTCTGGAAATACCGAGTTCAGTCTAAGGAGAGTCAAAGGCCAGTCAACAGTCATGAAAATTGATCAGGATATTTTGAAAGCTTAAAATAAAACTAAAGCAATGTGAAATACAACTAAAAATACATTATCAAGAAACTTCGAAAGAATGTTAACATAAAGAATAATGATAGATAGAGAAACGAACCGTAAACAGTGGCTAGTTCACATTTAATGCTATTTTACATCTTACCAGATGTCATTAAACAAAACCAATTCACAAATGTAAATGCTAAGTAAACTAATTTCTTCTGCATAATTGTTTCTACAATTAAATAATAAACTAAACCTCAAAAATAAATAATACTTAATAATGATATGCATGCATTAGTTACCGTTTTATTGAAAATTCCAAAATAATAAAGATGCCTCTAACAAGTACAGTACTTCTATTTCTAGCCAATGACTCCATCTCGTTCAAGATTTTGTCCAGCTCGTCGATTAAATACTTAGATATTTTTCTCCTTTGCTTCTGCAAAGTAATATTGCATACAATTTCTTGAACTTCGATTTCCTTAAATGCAGTCGAGTAAGGTGTTCAGTTATTTCTTCAGCAGCACTAACAAATAAAATCTGCGGCTCGTGTTTCAGTTCATGTAGTTTATATTACATGGCATGGAATATTTTTTTGTTATTAAAAAGTTGTCAGAGACGCTTGTAGCAACCATTACTAATAATTCATTCTTCTGTGTCTTAAGTAGTAAAAGAGCAGAATTAGGTAACCCTGAGAAAACGTGTGCCAATTGTATTTCTCCCCATGCATCATAAGTAGTTTTTACTGCTTTTTGTTTAGTAAATAAATAAAAACCATACAAAGGGAACTGTTTCAGAAAAATACAAGATGATGCTGAAGAAATTTCTTATCATTAAATACTTTCCTATGTTTATTGATTAATTCAAATGTAAGGAATATATGGTTCAGAATCCTTTAGGAGTCTACGTCAAATCTTTAAATTACGATGAAAAGTTCCAAAATAGTCAATGAGCTTAAAATTTAATTCGGTAGAGTTCTTAAAAGATTTTTTACATATTTAAAGGCCCTTTTTACCACTACTAAGGTCATACAGCGCCCACTGTGAGTAATTGGTTTTGTAACTTTGGGGGTAACGGTAACCGAACTTGCACACCCATATTGAGACACACACAAATATCCTTCCCCTGGATTCGGACCCGCGACCCTTCAGACACGAGGCAAATACGGCCTCGTGATACGGCCTTTAGCCTTAGTAACCTCCGCTATCCAAGACGGAACGAAATTATGTATATACCTCTTTTTAAAGATTATCGTACCAAAGGCCTCCATTTAAATGCGTTACTAGTCCTGTAAAATGTTCCAGATACCAAACAAAACGTTACGTCGAAAATATTAATTGTTCTTAAGTTTTTACTCATTAACTTTTAAGTAAAATATATGATGTTTCCAAAGGGCGCCATTGAGCTCTAGGGCAATTATATTACGTAAATGAAATTTTAATTGGTAGATTCAATTGCTGTGGCAAAAGTGAATGAAAACAGTATCGAGATTGAAGACATCGTCCCGCGGTGAATATGTGAATTAGTAGCGAGGAATTCGTTGTTATAGACGATAATTCGTTTATCAGCGAGCTTGACGAGGAGTGACGCCTTGAAAGAGTTCCCTGGAGATATTCCTTCTGATGGCTCACATTTTCTAACTGATCGCGAAGAAGCGAATATGCATTACCCACATCATCAAGTCAATCTTTGTTCACTTATCGCCAATAGTGTATGTTTGCAGAAGTTCACCAGTCTAGTGATAGTATTGACTGTTGCAGAAAATAAGTGTTAAAACCCTTCTTGATGAAAGAAGTAAGCGGTGAATTATGGTAACTAATGGCGGTATTGTAATTTACCCGCCTACTATCCCTTTCTCTGACGGTAAATTTTTGCATTATTTTTTTAAGAATAAGTTTACACTTCAAATATTTAAAAATAATGAATTTCCACCCTCTTTTATTCTCAACAATTTCACAGTTAAAAGTAAGCAGGAAACTCTAAGGGTAAACATAAAAGCAGTAGACATAGTGGAGAATACAAGACACGCTTTTGGTTTTGCTACTATACACTGAACCGGATTCCTCTCAATCGGTATCGTCGACTTCCCTAATCCAACTCACCCCAATTGGAATCGACATTCAACGTAACTCAGTATTCAATTCAAGTTCACCTCGATTTCCATCGCCCTCTCAGTTCAACTCTGAGCACTGCCATCGCTTCGGTTTCCCCTTCAACTCGACATCCACTTCAACTCAGTACGCAAATCAGCTCGGCATTCAGCCTCCCGGAGAAGACTGATCAGCGCAAAGGGAGCAGGCAGAATGAGACGCCCATTGAGGCGCTACTGGCCGCGAAGACGCTTGCAGAAGTGACTGGCACGGCGGCGGCAGCGTCGGCGGAGGAAGCGCGGGCGGTAGCGACGGTGAGGGCGGCGTCGGGGGCGGCGTC